>VDFB02007794.1:0-67016 GCA_007258455.2 Sequoia sempervirens | reverse complement strand
TGAAAATCCTAGATCTAGGGTTTGAATGGACTCCAAATTTAGAAAGTTTATAGTGCAAGAATGTTAGGTTCACCAGAATGAAACACAAAAATATGGGGTGTTTGGTGTGTGATATAAGGGGGTTCACCAAATATAGACCTATTTGCCTTTATTTCATTAGGAAATGAGACCCATGTGAAGAATCCACTTACAACCCTTAGGCGAGTCAAGTCAATGACAAAATCTATTGATTTCCTTATGATTGAGGATGGGGGTATCAACCTAAACAACATTTTTGGGAGAAAAACTAAAAATAGAAAATCTACTCAATTATGCTAATTCAAACTTGAAACAACAATTTAAAGCTCAATACTAACAGAAATAATAAACTTTCTACATATTTGAGAAGGGTTAGATATTGTGCACTAGTCACCAAAAGGTAGTTTGTGAAGGAAAAATGGGACTCATTCAACCATGGGTGAATGGTTCTTTGCTTAGGGTTTTCAAACAACTTTGAGGAGCCTTTGATGTTAATATGTAGCTTCTATTTGATCTAGGTTTCAGTATTGGAAAGTTAGAAATAATATTTGTATGTGAGGTTTTATTAATTGATGATAACTTTGACAACTTTTCCATTTTTTCTTTGCAAGATATCTTCATTCCTTCAACCTAAAATCTGCAACACAAACACAAAATGGAATTTTTTTTTGTTTTTTGGGAATGGGGTTTTACCTTGGTCAAACCTTGTTTGGGTAATTAAACCTTGAATTGAAATAATTAAATGTGAAAGGAATGATAAATGAACAATGTTGCCATTCACCAAACCCTTGAATAAACCTCTGGAAGTTTGTAATGTTAGTCTTGATATTGCATGAAATGGCATCAATTGATGTGGATATTGATGCTTGAAATATGACTTGAATGGTTGACTTGATCATTGAAACCAACATCACAATGTTAGCTCCAAAACATGCATGATGCTTGAGATCTTGATTGTTGCAATAAATCATTGATAAATTTGCTCTTGAATGCCCTTGATCATAATAATTTTCTATACCTTTTATTCACTTGAATTTCTATATTGCTTCTTGAAAAATTATAGGATTTGAATGATAAAATAGCCTTGTATTTATAGGTATGTATTCTTAATTTCTTGAAAATTAAACATTACAAGCCTACATCAAAATTTGAATTTAGGGACTCTAAAATGTTGCCAAAAACATAATTTACATTTAGGTTCAAATACCTAGGGAGGACCCATTCGCCCATGGGCGAATGGGTCCTGGGAACCTTTCCTAGAAGACACACTCCTCAAGGTAAAGTGCTATGTGTTGGCACTAATTATTGTCAGGTTTCCCGTTTGGAAATTGTAATTTATTAGGCTTGTAGATGTGAAAAAGGGCTTATTAAGGAATAATTAAGTCCATTTGAATTGAGGGGCCAAAACAAGGTGTGAAAATGTAAAGGAGTACATTTTTCTACACTACACTATATTTATTTTAGAAGGTGCAACATGATAGTATTCTCATATGGTTATTCTTGTCCTTACACTTGGGGCGAAAGGATAACTAATCTTAGAAGGTGTGTATTATTGATAAAGGATCCTATATTAATTCATTATCTCCTTAAAATATTAGTGTCGAAAGTACACTAACATTTTAAGTGGGGGCATATTCCCTTATCTATTAGGGAAAATATTTAATAATGTATATCATGTGATTCACCTTTAGTGGTGATATTATGCATAATATCGTCTGTTATGGTATCCATATCCATGTGATCCCTCTTTGGTTGTGGTACTATACATGATATCCCCTCACATGTGACTTTACAAATTATTCATGTGCACCCTTTATGATGGTGTTATCTATAACGTCCCCTGAGGCATGGCTTTATGATTCATCCCCTGTGACATTAAACTTTTGTATACCCCTTTAGGTTATTCATCCCTCATGATGTTAAACTTTTGTACACCCCCTGAGTTGATTCATCCCTCATGATGTTAAACTTTTGTACACACCCTAAGGTGTCCCTTGTGATATTAAATGATCTGTTGTGATGTTAAAATTTATGTGCTCCTTAAATAATGATTGGTAAAATAATCCATGGATTTGACATAATGCAACTTGTTGATGCATGAACTTTATCATTTTACATGACCACCTAGCATTACACAACTTTGTTTCCAGTGGAATTGTTGGTTATTTTTTTATGAACCAAACTTGATCTCATCCCTCACCTATGAAATTTCCAGAATTCAATTATTAGTAAGGGTAAGGATTGGCCAACACACAAGTAAGAATTTTAAGGCCCTTAGTTCTTCACTTTGGGCTCTGTGAGACCCAGGAGGGTGATCCTAAACATACTTGTGATATTCATTTAGACAAGAGCATTACTATACACATATGAATTCCTCCAAAGTGAAAATGGGAAACATTCGTCAAAGGTTTGGTTGACCTTTTAATAGACTATTATCCATTGCGAGGATTACGATAAAACTTTAGGTTGGAACATTACAATTGAAAGTTTTTATGATTTTATTCTAGTTTTAAGCCTTTGGTTAGGTGTGTTACTAACTAAAATTACTCTAAGGTAAGCTAACGAAGTGACCAGTGCCTTTTCCATGGGATAATGGAGTCATCTTTGAAATTAATCAATAATACCCTAAAAATTCAAGTCGATAATGTGTGGACTATTGTTATACTACTTTATAGCATTCAATTCATTGCATCTAAAACATAAATTCTTACCAAATATTATACCCTTTCCTCAAAAACCCATGACCTTACCTTATAATTAAATCAATCCTTCAAGTTGGAGCATAAATAAAATCATCCATTTAGTTTAAACAATGGAAGACAAATGAAACTATCATTAACAATTTCATTCATAATTTGCAAGGAAATTACACAAGAGAACATATATTTTAGAATTGATATTTTTTATTGCTTATGTTACTCTAAAACCATTTAAGATCATTACATCATAACTCATACTCTAAACTTGTTTCTGGTATATTCATCAATCTACCTATTTACATTTATGCTCCTTTCTAAGTTTCACTATTCACCTAGACCTTTTTGAGACTCAAAACTTGAACCTCTATAATCAGCCCTGAAAACTCCTTTTATATAACAAGGGAGTGACAAGCATCTAGTTGAATTATGATTACATATCACATTTCATTTCAAAACAAATTTCACCCAAATTTGAGAGATTCCCCTAGACAGTTATATGCAATCATTGACATAGCAGGGGAAAGGAAAAGACAAAATTCTTCATGAGTTGCCGATGGAGAATAACCAAATCACCACAAGGTATCATTAGTCACTGTTGTAGCATCCACGTTGAGCAAAATATTCTTTACTATACTAGCCAAAAGACTTCCACATCAACATCAAAGAGTAAAAGACAAAAACCACGAACACATTAAAGAGAACAATCCTGATGCAATGGAAATGGTTTCATCAAAAACAAAAACAATGAGAAGATGCTACTTTAAGTCATCAACATCAGAGTATGCTAGACCACTCCTTTTTTGTGATGCAACTAGAGGAACCATCACTACATCCTCATCAGAGTCATCATACGACACCAGAGAGAGAAGGTAATGGTCGTATCCTGAGTTAGTGTTTCCTCCACTATCTGAAGGGATATCAGAGAGCACAATGGGAAAATTGTGTTTCCCAGGTAAGCCTTGTAACTCTTGTTTCATTTCTTGGCCTTCCTCATAGGCTCAACTAGCTCCTTGCCCTTAAAGTTGACAAATTCTTCTGAAATGGTCATGTTTCTTAAGTTTTAGGTACTCTGGACAATAGTTTTCTTCTTTTTACTATGAGCTTTCTTTTTACCCTTTAGAGTCATAGAAGTCTCAGGGACTTGTTGCTCAGCCACATACATATCTTCATGACATTCAAACACAGCGAGTCACCTAGACCTCCTAGTTGGAAAAATTGACTCACCTGACTTACCCATTTTGAAAAACATGGGGTAGAAGTTATACCAAATATAAATTGAATGAAGAATAACCAACTTTAAGTCCTGAATTAAAAGTGTAGGAAAGGACACCCACAAACCCAAACAATTTCACTAAGCCCCAGAAATATGAAACTCCCAAACAAACCGGAGCATGAATTAAAATAGAGCTCACACAAAAGACTAACTCACCTGGGATAAAAACATCAATATCTCTACAAGTGAAAACTCGACACTCACACACTCCTTCAATGACCCACACTTTACATTTTCTACAAACTAAAAAATGGTGCATTCAAATGGTAGGAAATCTCCATTAAATAGACAATTTGGAGCATGCAACAATTAATGATTGAAGAAATCCTCACACGAGCGAGTTGATAACTTAGTAGCTCAACTTGGAATTTGTATCGTCAATATTTAAGGATTTAAAACTTCATGCAAGAAGAAGTGAGATACATAGTGAGATATCATTGGAAAAATTTCACCTCCTTCATCCTCTTGACATACATTCATAATTACTGCAACAAAGTATTTCAAGAAGTGAGATATGTCAAAAACATAAAAACATCCAAATAAATTGAAATAATCCCAAAAAATAGACTCAAATTCAACCATGTCAGTCCAAGTATAAGTCAAACTACGTTACCTCTATGAATTAATGTATGCAAGGCCATCTATTGATTAGCCCCTGAGGCCACCTAAGTTAGTTCTTTAGGGTTTGTCATGTCAGACATAATAAATCAGACATTAACACAAATAGTCATCAAAACATCAGACAAGTCACACATCAACAAGACAAAAAGGACAATAAGGTTACTTAGTCAAATGAAACAAATTATTAAAACCATTAAAACCAGTCAACTTATGTCTTATACAAGATGTGTCCTTCCTGAAACTAGACATTTCCATTTAGTCAAACTTCATCATTTTCCTTATATAGGTGGTCTCATGATTGAAACCAAACTTCATGTCTTATATGACATGTTTCCTCTCCTAAAACTAGGCTTTGTTAAACAATCAATCTATCAATCACCTAGTCAACTAAACTTCAAACAATCACATTTTGGAAATCACTCTGAATGGCTATTGACCTTGCAATTTATTTTGTCTTATCTTTTTCTTTATTTTTCTTTGAGTGAGGTTACTAGCATCCTCAAGGATGTCCCATGAAGGATATAGAGGATCAATGATTTCTCTTGACTCTTTTCTTTGATAGCTATTTCTATATTTTCTTTAAAAAAAGATTGGGGAAACTTGGCCCTTAGTATGAGTCAGGACATTCCTTGTCTGTGACTATCTATTTTACAAGTAGACTACCTTGCATAGCTTGGCCTATGTCATAACATGGTGTTTTTTGTCCATTTGTTATATTTCACTGCCCAATGATGATTGAATGCAAGGCCTATTATGTATGTGGAAAAATATTGAAGTTCTTTCTTCATACTAACATCCATCTCTCCCATGCTAACATTTCTTCAATTGCCCTTATCTATTTTCCTCTTATCAATTTTGAGAGCATATTCATCTTGTTTGAATCCACTTGTCCTCTCTAGGGGGAATCTCATTACCTCCTCATCATCCTTCCTCATCCTATCCACACTGGGGCATGTTTTGATTGAATTTCTTTATCACAATATGATAAACTGCATTGTATCAAAGATGAGCAAAATGTAGACACTAAAAATTTCCTAGGCCTGAGACTTCAAAATTCTCCATCATTTTCCCTTTCATTCTTGATATTTAACTAATTTTAATTATTTAATTAATTCATTTCTATATTTTTTGTTCCTTGATTAATTAAATAAGTTTTATTTATTTAATTATGACACTAATTAAGTCCTTTTGTTTCTAAAATTAAATAAATCTTTATTTATTTAATTTTTATACCACTTTCTACTATAATTAAATAATTATTTTAATTATTTAATTATTCATTTAATTGGTCCACTCTCTTAAATAATTTTGAATTAAATCATTATTTAATTTAAAAGATTCCCTTTGTCACATTCTTCTATAATTAAATAATTATTTTAAATTTCATTGGCGACCTAGATTAAATAATAATATTATTATTTAATCTCCTATCACTTATTTATTCATGCAAATCTTATTTTCCACATCAAGTCCTTATCTGTCCTTGTCTCAATTAACCTCCACCCTTGATTAAATTATTTATAATTTACTCTTGACTATTAATTCCTATCATTTTCCCTAACCCTAGTACATACCTCATGTTTTATTCTTGGCCATTGATCATTGACATTCAATCTTGGCCCTTCATTCAAAATTGTCTTTCCTATAAAATACCTTGTCATTGTCATTTGTCACCTACCTTTTGCTATCTAGTCTATTGCATCCAAAAAGTATCTAGAGTCATCTTGCTATCAAGTCTATCAACATCAAGTCAAGTGCATCCATAGTCAATTAGAATCTCCAATATTTTTCTTAGTCATTGTCATTAGGCCTATTTGGATACTCAAAAATCTAAAGGAAATTATCTTATTCAAGCCAAATGGAGAAGTGCTATGAAGGTGAGTCAATTGTTGTATGAATATTTGGTAATATTGCTTAATATTTTGTCTTTATGCTTATTTGTGTTTCATTGTTTATTAGGTTTTGATTTATATTCTTTATTTCCTAACCTTCATAATTTAGCCCTGATTTACACTTAGATCACACTTGCTCATGGAAATTTGCTAGCTTGTTAGGAGAAAATATGTGAAATAACCTTGTATTTATACTTGCTTATGTTAAATTTCTTGAAATTACAACACTACAAGTCGACATTAGATGTAAGAGAATAACATCACGATAAGAATTTGAATATAAAATAGGTCCAAGCTAAGTGGGACTCCTACGCTAGTCCAGGTGTATGAGTCCTAGTAGCCTAGGCTTGGGACATAAATTTCAAGAAATATTTAGTTCTATGCTAAATTCAAGATCAGGCCTAGAAACATAGGTGGAACCCATATGCCCAAGGTGGTGTATGAGTCCCAAATCACTAAATCTAGGGCATACAATCCAAAATCATTATATCATGATTCGTCATTAGATATGTATCAAGATTATTGTTGGAAAGATGCATTAATTAAGGTTTGTGGATGAAAAATAGGACCAAACAAGGCATAAAGAAGCCCAATTTTAGCAGGGAGGGCCCAAACACGTGTGAAAATGTAAAGGGATACATTTTTCTACACTACAGTACTTACATTGTATCAAATTAGGTAATTTCAAGAAAATAGCAGCCATATTATATAACAATACATTCACTCAACATTAGAGCACATCAAGAAGGTCAAATGGAGGTATAATGTTCTTGTTTCCTTACATTTACATTACTATTTAGTTTCTACTTGTACTCTAATTAAACATATGTATCTCATTTTGGTTTGGGATTAGTTAATAGTTTGTGCATCTTACTCCTCTAATTTTGACTCAACTTTGATGTCTACATTTACACACTAATATTTTCTATTACAATTGTATCAAGATAGATTTAATCATAAATAACTATTCATTTATTTAAAATAATACATTTATAAATAAAAAATATTATACCAAATAATGGATTTGATAAAAAATTGATGTATTTTTAAAATTAAATATTATAAATTATCGAGCTCAATATACTTGTAAAGATACAAATAAATATTTAAATATCTATATTTGTAATTGTTAATTGATTCATTTAGTCATTTACAAATGTTTAAATTTTTTATTATATAGTATACCATAACTCCATGTGAGAGTATGGAGTAGATTAATAAATTGTAGCAAATATGAGCTGCAATGAAATTTTAATTGAGGTCTAAGACATTTAATTTTGAGGGAGTTGACAATTTATGTCTTACAATAAATTTATAAAAGAACATTGCACTTTTTTTCATTAAAATCTTATATATATGTCACATATTCTTTTACTTAAAAATATATTTAAAATCATTCCTCTCTAGATAAAACAAACCATCAACCACTACAAATATATATAATAGTTAAATTCAATATCATATTTTATTTAAAAATATTAAGTATATTGTTATTTTAGTTATTCTTTTTTATCTTCTTGACTCTTTGTGTTTGACCTGTATGTTAGATGAATAATTTTTAAAACAAATTAACTAAAGTATTTAATATGTAACATGTTTCACATGAAATAATAGAGAGAAATATTATACATCTAATCATACAGCTAAACATTGCTTAC
Source organism: Sequoia sempervirens (assembly GCA_007258455.2). Taxonomy (NCBI): domain Eukaryota; kingdom Viridiplantae; phylum Streptophyta; class Pinopsida; order Cupressales; family Cupressaceae; genus Sequoia; species Sequoia sempervirens. The sequence continues at coordinate 58,855 of VDFB02007794.1, read as the reverse complement.
CATAGAAACTATGGTGGCCACTATTTTAATCTTTTGATAAGTCAAGTCAAGTGCCATTAAAAATTGCCAAAACCACCAGAAAATGGTAAGCAAAATTTAATTTATATTTTATTCCCCACAGCCAACATGATACCTAATTTAACTCTTTTTGAAAACCGTATATGGAAAGAAAAATCAGTGGAATGGAACTGGATATTATACACGTCAGAATTAGGGCAAGTGGGGGTTTCTTTAAGTTTCAAATGCTGTTCATTTGTAAGCGGAAACTTCTGAAACCAGATACGCGTGAAATATTTTTTTCTGGCATACGTAGGATGACGATGTTCGAATTGAATCGACACATGTTTTTGAATCCAGAGGCAACAGTAAGTAGAATTTGAATGGGTCGCCAGTGTCCTGGTGATTAGATAAAGTAATCTTTCTCCACTTTCAAAGAATTAATACTGTAAATACCTGTGATGTTGAAGTTAAGCTTATCTGAAATTAATTATTTGTAATGGAAAATGGTGTAATATAGGGAGAGGAGCCATAATTGCATAGGGTTCCATTGTTGTTAAATAACTTGTGTTTATATATATATATATATATCTTTCTCAAAATGTTTATTGTAGTTTTTTTGATAAATTGATTAAAAAATGGACACTTCAAGAAGAATATCTCTCATCATTTTTGTATATATTATTGAAAATATATATATGTTAGTAGCATTCACAGTGCAACATGGAAGACAAAATTATTAGGACTAGGGTTAGGGTTAGGATTAGGTTATTGTTTATAATATTTAGTATTGTCACATATTTATAATAAAAATTGTAAATAAATAGTTCACATATAAATAAAAAAATATTCAAATATTGATCAAGATGGACCCATTCTTGAACACATAAGAACTTATGATTGTTATATACAATGAACATAAATACATTCATTAACAAGTGGAATAAATAATTTCTTGTCTCAAATAAAATATCATAAATATCCACTATATGTGTGTCATTTATAAAATAAGATGCTCATTTAAACAAGTAATGTTGTCATGGTGAAAAATATTATTCTTATGTGTACAACTATTGGGGTAGCAATGTCTATGCATTGAAGTATTTCATATTGATAGTTTTTCCTATCACAAATAAAAAACATGATCTAAAATGTTATTCTCTTGATACATTTAGGCGGAGCAGGCGTCCATGGAGGCCGACAAGGGTTTCTTCAGGTGGCATGGTGAGGGAGGTAGAGCTCTCTGCCACATAGGTTTGCATTTATTAATTAGGCCCTTGTACACTCATTGTATTTTATCCTCATTTATTGCCTTATGTTGGTGTGTGGTGGCTTTGGTACTACACTTGCTTGTTTGGGTCTTGTCTATTTCTCATTGCACATATGTTTTGGTTTGTGAGTGTTAATTCATATTTGGTGGGCTTTAATGGATGGGGGTATGAACTCCCTCGATGCCTCTACAATTGGAACAAATACTATGAATGGTGGTAATGACCATTCTAGGTCATTCTCTGCATGTGGTGGAGGAAAACCTAGAACTCTTGGCGACACAAAATTTGTTATTCTATATAACAATGGAGGGTTGGGGGTCGATGCTAATGTTGGAGAACAAGGTAGGTGTTCCTCTTAATGCCCACAAAAAATTAGTTATTTCTCCCAATACTAAAATGTGTGAAGCAATCTTTAATGAAAGAATTAGATTAAGGGGTATTACCATTTTCATGTTTGTTGTAGATTATTCAAAAATACCTTCTAGGAAATTTATTGATAGGTGGTTCACTAATGTGTGGAAAAAAAATTTAGGGATTCATGTCTCCTTTTGTAGGATGATCCAACGAGGGATTTTCTTAAAAGCTTTAAAAGATCACGAAATATAGGAAAGAGTCTTGAAAAAGCCATATTGGAGTGTATAAAATTGCATCTTTAGGGCACTCATGTGGTCACGCGAGGACAATAGTGAAGAAATAATGATGTTAGAATTGTTTTCATTGATGTCAAAGGGTAATCATGTTGATCATTATTGTTTTTGGAGTAGCTTAGAAAGTTTGTTTGAAGTTGCGGTATAAGTCCTAAAGAGTTGTCAAAGTTCGAACTTCGAGCATCAGGCTTACCTTATACTATTTGTAGGAAGAAAGAAAAGAGTTATTTTTTGTAAAGTTTGACCAAATTTTGGGCTTTGGGCTCCAAGATTAGATCACACTAGAGGTTTTTACACTTCATACTTCGATCATACTTTATATTGAATTCTCAAATAAATGAAGATAAAGGAGTGAAGATTGGATGGTGTTGGGTGTTGAAAATTGACAGGAAGGCTTAGAACTTCACTTTAGGTTAACTAAGGCAAAGGGTATGATGAAATCTTGATGACCAATACTCAAAAGGTTTCAAGGTTCATAGCTTGGAAGGAGGACTTAATGCTTTATTGATAAGTTAGGAAGAGGTAAATGGTATTTGTGAAGCTTGATTACAGATGGATCAAGACCTAGCCATGTCATCAAAGTTCAAGGATTGTGATTCAAACAATTGGTTTATGCCTTGTCAAAGGCTGGTAATTGGTAAGTAGTGAGAGTGAACATCGACATCTGATGGCTTAAAGGATTATTCAGAGAGGTAGTGATAGGATGAATGGTCTATGGATTATGTTAAAGGATCCAATACAAGATAAAGGGTGAGGCCAATGGTCAAAACCCAACAAGAAGAAGGTAAGGGGGATTAACGACTCCTGACCCCCAAACAAGAGGAAATGTTGAAAAGTGTCAAATACTAATTGCATCACACATCTGATTCAAATTTCTATTTTGAATCACCCAAACAAGCTCAAATTTATGATATGCAAAACATTTCCAAGAGGTGAAAGCTAATTGTTGAAAAGAAGAAAAATAGGGTGGGGGCTTTCTTTCACTTCTAGGGTTTTGGACCTAAAAGGAGAAAGACCTATTTTCCAACCACTTCACTCAAGAACAAACCCTTGAGATTTCAATGAAAAGGAGATTGAAATTTGGAAAAGGGAAGGTTCTAGGGATTGAATAATGTTTAATGAAGGGTTCACCACCAAGTATAAACTTGGAAAAGAGAATGTTTGAAAACATAGTGTGATATGCAAACAAATGCTAAAGGACCTAAAAAAAATGCTAAAAATGTAAACACAACAAAATGGAAAAGAAAGAATGAAAATGGTGTGCACCTAGAAAGCTTGAAGAGACTGGAAATAGCTCTAAAATTCTAGAAATTTGGACTTTTTATGCTACTGGGACTCATTCGCCAACCTGAGCGAGTCAGTCCTAGATCTTATATTTTGCACGAGAGTCTATTTTGGGAAAGAGGGTATTGAAATATGCAAACAAATCTGAGAGATAGCTAGAAGTGGGACTCATTCACCACTCTTGGTGAATCAGTCTTGTTACACTTTTCTAAAAACTAAAGGTTCTGATCTACACTCTATCACCTGCCCTTTTCTTTGTTATGAGTTTGAATATGTGAAAAACACTTGTAAAACAAAATTCCAAAGGATTTTCTAATGGGGGGTTTTCCTTGGTCAAACCCCTAGTTTGGTAATCAAACCTTGATAAAAATGATGAAATGTGCATAAAAACCCTAGCCTTAAGTGTGTTAAAGACTAGGAAATCTAAGACATGATGCAATCCTATTCTAATGTGCAAGAATATGATGCAACAATGGAAATGCAAAGATGAAAAACTCACTTGTGATGATCTTCAATCACCCCAAGTGAATTCTAATGATGCTTGTACCTTCCTTAGGCTAAATGCAAAGTGACAATGGAAGATGGAATCACTTAGGAAACAAGTCTTTAGGATTGGCTTGATGGCTAGTTGCATTTTCCCAACCTAGAATCCATCATGATTAGCCATAGGAATCCATGATGAATCTTTGAAAATGCTAGAACTTGATAGAAAGTGAGCTTGAAGATCTACAAAATACTCTAATGCTTCTCCAATGCTTCAACTTTGCTTGCTTTTGGAATTAGAATTCTCTTGTTGAAGATTGCTTGAAGAATTTTGATGCTTGATGCTTGCTCAAAGTGCTTAGAGATGATGAAAATGAATTAGAAGCTTGCTTTTATAGGAATTATCACCTAATTGACCATTATTTAGATCTCAAAGGCCAACATTTACCAAAAACATGAATTAAATTGATGAATTCCCACTCAAATTTGAAAATGACCCCAAATGGGACTCATTCGCCCAAGGTGGCAAGTGAGTCCCACCTAAGGTTTTTGGGATTTTCGAGGATTTAATTGACTTTATGTGATTTTATATGATTTTTGAGTGAAATGAGCCTCAAGATCCAAAATAATGGGTCTTAAGGGACTATAAATGGTGATTTTTAAGGGGAATTAATGCAAGGGTTCCAAAATAGGTCCAAATTAAGTGTGAAATTTCCTCTTTCTTCAAGAGTGCACAATTTTTTACACTATAATTGCATCACTAATGTTCTTCATATTGTGAATATAATTCAATAATCACTAAGTGAATGTATACTAGGCTAATGGGATGTGATGGAGATCAGACGATCGAAAAATGAAGATTGAAGATTTGATGGTTAATTTTAAAGTTGAGCCTATTAAATGAGTAACACTAGATCTTGGCACAAAGAAGGAGATTGATGACTTGCATTTAAAGTGAGTGAACAACTATTCTCAAAAGTCTAAATTTTATAGGTAGTTATAGAATGGAACCCAATTTAAATATTCTTCTAAAAAAATATTAATGTGATTGTTTCAAAGGATAGCGATGTAGTTAGGGTTCTTGTAATGGTGCTAATAGTTACTATTGTTGTCAGAATGGTGGTTTGAGTTTTTTTTGAAAATAGGAATACAACCATTGCATGTGTATTTTGGAGATATTAATGAATCATTACTCGAATAGACTGCATATTGTTGTATTGAATTTTTTAAAATTTAGTGGAAACATATATGGTGATATACAAAATTCTATGAATGTGATGATGGAGAAAGTAAGAATATAGAGAAGTACATAGCAAAGGAATCAATGCAAATCAATGAAATGTAAAGGTGCATTATCAAGTTGAGGAAGAACCAATATTTGGATAAATAATATTGAAATATTGTAGAGGTTAGTGCCTTAGTAAAGATTTATTTGGTGCTCATTTAGGTGTGCATGTACCAGGAGGTTAGTGCCTCAAAGAATTATCTTGGGTGTCAATGTACCTATAATTAGGTGCTTACAAAGCATACATAATATATTTGATTGTGAAATTGGATTTAAGTAGTAGACTCAAGCAACTTTTCTCATTGTGTTTTACCCTTCTAGGGTTTTCCATGTATATCTAGCATCTTCTTTATGTGTAGTGTTTTTGGGGACTTTGTAAAAAATTATATACAATGATTCACCCCCCCTTTTAGTGTATTGGTGTTCTTTCAAGAATTGGTATCAAAGTTCAAGGTTCCTTGAAGAAAGTTTAATCAAATTAAGGTAGATCTAGTTTCAGGAACATTATGGTTGAACAAGAAGGATCTTATTCAAACAGATCACCATTGTTTGACATGGAACAAATTATGATTTCTAAAAAATCAGAATGGAAATTTATTTGACTTCTCTTGAATTTGAAGTATGGCATTCTGTTGTAGATGGTTACAAAGTTTTAACAACTTCTCCCACTAAATGCAGCTAAGAAGAAAGCCTATGAATTCAATGTAATTTCCTGTCAAATTTAGAATTCTGAGAATTAGAGATCAGAGGAATAGTTTGTGGCTTAAGTTAAAGGATGGTAGAACGTAAAGGGTAAGGCTAATGGCTGAAACCAGAAAAGAAGAAGGAAAAGGAGATTAGCGACTCTTGACCCCCAAAGAAAAGGAAATGTTGAAAAGTTTCAAATTTTGATTACATCACATAACTAATTCAAATCACTATTGTAAATCACCTATAGAAGCTCAAATTTGTGATATGTGAAACATTGTAAAGTGGCAAAAGCTTATTGCACCACTAATGTTATTTGTGTCATCAATATCACTCAATAAGTGCTAAGTGAATGTGCACTCTAGGCTAATGGGATGCGACGAAGATTGGATGGTGGATAATAAAGATTCAAGATCCGATGGTTACATTTTAAAGTTAAGGCGATTAAATGAGAAATGCTAGATCTTGGTGTGAAGGAGACCAATGAATTACATTTAAAGTGAGCGAACAAATACTCTTAGAAGTCTAAATTTGACAGGAAATTACAGAATGAAACCCCATTTAAATATTCTTTTGAAAAATCATTAATGTGATGGTTTCAATGGTTGGTGATGTAGTTAGGGTTCTTGTAATGGTGGAAGTAGTTACTACTACTATTAGAATGGTGGTGTGAGTGTTATCTAAAAGTAGGAATATGATGATTCCATGTGTATTGTGGAGATATTAATGAAGAATTATTCTAATACACATAGATTGTTATATTGACTTTTTTTCAAGTTAACTTGGCAAAGCATATGATGATATACAAGAATGTATCAATGTGATGATGGATAAAGTGTGAATAGAAAGAAGTGTAGATCAAATGAACCAGTGAAAATTGATGAAATGAAAAGGTGCATTCTAAGGTTGAGGAAGAATCAGTATTTGCATATATAATCTTGAAATATTGTAGAGGTTAATACCTCAAAAAAGATTGAGTTCATTTTTAATTAGGTGTGCGGTGTACCAGGAGGTTGGTGCCTCAAAACATTGTCTTGGGTGTCAATGTACCTATAAGTATGTTCTTACAAAATGTGCATCTAATATATTTAAGTATGATGTTTGATTTGAGTGATAGACTCAAGTAACTTTTCTCAACATAGTTTTTCCCTTCTAGGGTATTCCATGTATATACAGTGTCTTCTTTAGGTTTGGTGATTTTGTGGAATCTTAAATTTTGTCTTCTATTTAAAACTTGGTAAAAAATTTGTATACACTTATTCACCCCCATCTCAATGTATTGGCGTTCTTTCAAAAAATGGCACTATTCTGCCCTAGGTGGGTGCTATTAAAAATGTGCCCACTGATTTCTAGTCTTTTATTCCCCAAATTCTATCTCCTTTTGGAAATGTAATTAGGGTTGATAATTTAAAGGTCTTACTTCAACACATGAATTCTTGACCATTGGTGTCTTTGACCTGAGGGTTGAAATACCTAGAACCTTAAAAATTAATCATGATGACTATTTGCACTCATGTCAATTATAAATATTGGGTGGCTTAAATTCTTGTTATCTTTGTAGGAGGGAGGGGAACATTCAAAAAAATTGCACCATTATTCATAGGAACTCTATAAAGCATATTCTTAGGTCAGATATAGAGGTTAAATTAAATTTTCTAAATGATGTTTCTAGAAATCTCGACAATGAAAAATACAAAATATACTATTTGGAACTAAGTGAGGAAAATGATACTCTAGATCAAGGGAATTCCTCCCCAATAAGGAACAATGGGGAAACATACCCCAACCAAATGAAAAATGAAATACTTAACCAAGAAGGGGAAAAAGAGATAGATCCCCTAGAAAACATATTGAAACCTCATTCTCAACCTCAAGGGGAATACAAAACATTATACAATCTTCTTAGGAGACCATGCTTAAATTTGCATTTCCAATTATTTTAACCCTCTCCTAGAAGAGGAAGAGAGAATTGGAAGTACACCAATGTCAAATAAAAAAGACTAGAAACCCTAATGGAAGCCTTGAAAATCCTTGATAACTAGTGCTTCCCATCTACAAAAGTTGGTGAACCAATTGTTGTGAAAAAAATGCACAATAGATAGATATGGAGAAGATTAGGAAAATAATAGAACTAGTTGGTCAATCAAAACACAAAAATAAAAATAAATTCCTTAAAGAATTTAAAGAAATTGATGTCTTAATAAAAGGAAATTTAATCCGTATAACAACACCAAAAATTCTAATCTAAGCCCAAAATCATTAGGTGATGATATAACAAAGGAGATATACAAAGGACTATCCCTCATGAAAAATCATTATCTTTGAATTAAAGCATAAAAAATAGAATGCTAGCAACCCACAAGGAAGTAATAGAAAAATGGATATATCCATCCCTAAAAAAGGGAAATAAAAAAAGGGGGTGTAGAAACCTAAAGAAAATATAGACCAGTTGACTACTAATACCTTGGGGATTTATAACAAGATAATGGATCTACCCAACTTAGATTCAACAACTATTCATGGGGACAAGAAAGCATAATTGATGAATGAAAAGTTAGGAAATGAAATGGTGAAAAATGGGTTAAAGAGTGCTATCATATGGTTTTAGGACATAGAGCACATCCACTGTCTAATTTCATTCAAGGATAACCCTAGAGATCTCAATGCAAAGGAGAAATAGATCTTGCAATAGGGTTATCCTAGGGGCTAATTTTTAACAAATGAGGGGCTCACCACCAAGCTAGGGCTTGGAAACATAAATGCAATGCAAGATGTAATGTAAGATGAAATGCATAAACCTAGTTCAATGCAAGGCTTCACTAAATTTCCTAAAAATGTATGAAAAATAGAATACCAAACTATAAGATGAATTATGTGCACCTAGGAATCTAGAGATGACTGAATGAAGCTTTGAAATGTTGGAAATTCTAACTTTTTGACCCATTGGGACTTATTCGTCAATCTAGGTGAATTAGTCCTAGATCAAGGTTTCTGGATAGGAACAAGGTTTAGGTAAAAGGGTATCTGAATCTGTAAAAAATTCTAAAAAAAAAATATAGTGGGACTCATTAGCCACTTCTAGAGAATCAGTCCCATTCTAGTTTTTCAAGAATTTAAAGTTCATATTTGTGCTCCAATCTCTACCCTTCCCTTAAAAACTTATTTCTTGATCTGAATCTAAGACAATAACCACAAAACAAAATATAAACTTGAGTTACTTAGGGGGGAGTTTTCCTCAATCAAAACCATAGTTTGGTAATTAAACCTTGATGGAAATAATGAAATATGCATGTAAAGAGGAATGTAAACCCTAACCTTAAGTGTGTCTATGATTATGAAATCTGAAATGCAATGCAACCCAATTCTAATATGCAAGAATGAGATGCATGAAATGAAGTATGAAGATGAATGACTCACTTTGAGAGATATATAATCACCCAAATGAGCCTCAATAATGCTTGTACATTCCTTAGGCTGAATATAGAGTGATAATGGGGGATGCAATCACTGAGGAAATAAGTCCTTAGGCTTGGCTTGATGGCTAGTTGCATCTCCCCAACCTAGAATCCATCATGATTCACCATAGACAACCATGATCAACCCTTGAAAATGTTATATCTTAAATGAAAGTGAGCTTGAAGACCTACAAAAAGCCTTTAATTATGCTCCAAGACTTCATCTTTTCTTGCTTTTGAAACTTGAATGGTCTTGTGAAAGAATGCTTAAAGATTCTTGATACTTGTCTCTTGAAATTACTCTAAAGAAAATGTTTGCTTAGATGAAAAAATGACTTAAAATCTTGCTTATATAGGAATTAACACCTAATTTACCATTATTTAGATCTCAAAAGTTGATTTTTCGCTCAAACCCTAAAAATCCCCAAATGGGACTCATTCGCCCAAGCTAGCGAATGGGTCCCACCTTGGGGGACTCATTCGCCCAAGGTGGTGAATGAGTCCGACCCTATATTTTCAAGGTTGTTTTTTGGGATTTTTTATGTTTTAGATGATTTTGTCAAAGTTTGAGTTGAATTAAGCCATAAGATAAAAAATAATGAATCTTAGGGGCCTTTTAATGATGATTTAAAGGGGTAGTTAATGCAAGGGTACTAAAATAGGTCTAGATTAAATAAAAAATGTCCCTATCTCCAAGAAGGTGGTCAATTTCCATCAATACATGTAGCCCCCACTTTAGTGCCCATATGACTCTACGTGCATATGCAAGCTAAAGGAATCCAAGCAATACACTTCATTTCATAAAAGGATACTCATATAGGTTTATTCACAACATGGGAGAATGAATCCCCCACTATAGCTATCTACAAATCCACAATGTTAGGAACCACATCCTGTAACAAAAATTTGTTAGTTGTCCCAAAAATCCTCTTATCTAACTTCTACTAGAAATTAAATTCAAGGGTAGATGTATGCCCCCTTGATTCTTCTTGCTTTATGGAGGTGAAATTAAGGTAGCAGTCAAGTCAAATCGAATAAGGTAGGTCACATCATAGGGTATTTCCAAGTACCATACCACATAATGGTAGATATTTAATGAGGACCAGAGCACAATCACGATTCCAATGCAACAAACGGTGTTGAAAATGAAGCTTTCTAGCTCCCTATATGTTGATTTGAATGAAAGACACTTTTTAACCCTAATATAGTAAAATCCGTAATTTTTGAGTTATATATAAGAGTAAAAAGTGAAGTAAATTCTAACTATTTTGTCATTTACCTTCTTGTAGGTTGAGTTTGGTTAAGAGTGATTGAACATGCTGAGCAGATGATATTATGTGCTTGTGAGACTAAACGTCCTACGAGATTAGGTAGCCCATGGAAAGCATTATTATTAGGTGAGATGAGGAGGTGGATAGAGTCGAGGAGACACACTTTAGGGATGTAGAAATATGCATAGATGTGATAGATGAGGAGTATGAAAAGGCTGCATATCTTGATTATAATGGGTAGGAGGAGGAGGATAAGGAGGAGGATGAGGAGGAGGACAAGGAGGAGGATCATTCGATGAGTGAGGGTGATGAGGCAGCGAATGAGGATCCAATTGGCCATGAGTGGGGAGAGCTATCTCCCATTCATGTTACTAGATCATGATCAACAACTGTAGTAGGCCCTAGCACCTACAACCATGGACAGGCTTGTACATCCTCCATGCCCCCTATGCATGTCAAGGTTGTCTTTACATAGCTAGCCAGAGAGCTAGGTGATGATATTTTATTAAATTCCATGCTTTATGCTTATTCTTTATGTTTTAATTTTATGCCTGTATAGATATCATGATGTGTACTAATTATTTTTATGCTTTCTATCTTGTAAGAGCTATGAGATACCTTTATGATCTCTATCGTTAGGTGGCTATTGAGATAGTTCCCCCTTCATTCTATGAGGAGGCTATTGATATAGACTATGTGCCCCTACCCATAATGGAGTGTGATCCAGATTTGTTTGAGTCATACATCAAACTATGGGAAACATATGAGAGTCTCAGGAGGTGTGTCCACCAAGTAGAGGCTTCCCAAGATGCTCAGTCATCTCGAACCCCAACAAATTTATAGAGACTTCAAATAGAGGTAGCCAGGCTATATGCGAAGAGACATTAGCTAGCAGGGGAGCATTAGTAGGCCCTTGGACATGTACAAGGTTTACAATTTTCTCTCAATGCACTTGGTGGCTACCGATCACGATCCCATACCACCATATCCTGACAGACCACCTCCAGACATATGTGACCACCAGATCCTGAGGGATCTAGTAGTCATAGACCTCATTAGCATTGTATATATTGATGAAATGTACACAGAACTTTCATATATATATATGATCATTTGATGTTAAATTATTACTTGTGTTTATGTGTTAAATGCTAAATGAAAATGTGATTGGTTAAATAATATTTATAATACTATTTAATGAATGTCTCCATGATTTAACATGTTTTATGTGATATAATTAAAACTTGTTCTACTTTCTCTTAGATTCAACATTGTGATTAAGTATATTATGCTAAATTAAATGCACCTATTAAATATAAGGATCTATTGAAACATAACACAAGATTATCTTGAATAGCATGAAACCTAAAGTAAGCATCTAAAATTTAATTTAAATAAAATTACTTTAGTATTCAAGACACACAAATAATTGTTTTTCAAGAACGAAGCAATGTGAGAACACATATACTATCATCTACTAACTCTAACACCACTGCATTATCATTTTTATTATTCAAGACCATTAGACATAGTACCAGTGTAGATGCATGACATTTATAGGCTCTTTAAGACGTGTACCATACATTTGTATTAATGTATAAGCCCCAGATCCATAGTTTTCATTGATTATGTAAGGGCCTAACCAATTAGGGCTGAACATTTATTTTCGTTGTGTCAACATTGACATTACACTTATTCTTGAAAAATGTTCACCAAATCACCTTTATTAAAGGAATGGGGTATTACATTATCATTGTAACTACATTGCATTCTTTTAGAATAAGCCTGAAGGTGCTTAAGAGTATTGATGCACTATTCGTTGAGAATTTTAAGCTGATGCAACCATTTTAATTTGTATGCATTATCATCAATAATCCCTTGAAGAGTGATTCTTAATGGAGAGATCTCTAACTCCAAGGGAATTATTGCTTCGGTTCCATAGACAAGGTTTTAAGGGGTATGTCTAGTTGATGCTCCAACATTCATACAATAGGGCAATAATTCATATGTTAGTTGTGTATGCCAATCTTTATTGTTTTTACTTACTGTTTTCCTTAGGATTTTCTCAAGGGTTTTATTAGCTGATTAAGCTTGACCATTATAGTGTGGGTAATAAGGTGTTGAAAAGCAATGCTACATGTTAAATATTTCAAAGAATTTCTTCACATTCATATTCTTAAATGGTGTCCCATTGTCTAAAACTAAGGCGAAAGGGAGTCCTAAATGAGCAATAATGTGTTCCAATATGAAATGACATATTACATCAATAGTTGTCGAATGTAGGGGAATTTATTCCACCCACTTCTTGAAATACTTTGTTGTAGTAATTATGAATGTATGTCAGGAGGATGAAGGAGGTGAAATTTTTCCAATGATATCTAGGGCCCACATTGAAAAAGGACAAATAGGGAATTCTACGTGAATCTCAAAATTAGGAGCATGAATCATTCTTCTATGTTCTTGACATTTGCAACATTTGTTAAAATATGCAAAGCAATCTTGTTCCATGTTTCTCCAATAATAGCCTATACGGATTAGCTTTTGCATTAGCAATCTTCCTCCAATATGTCCTCCACAAGCACCTGAATGAGCTTCCTCAAGTGCTATTGTGATTTCATTTTTTTTAATGCACCTAAGAAAGTGACCATCAAATGACCTTTGATATAATACATCAACAAAAATATATACTTAGATGCAAGTCTTGAAAGGTTTCGTCGAGTATTCCTAGTTGTGGACATATGAAAGGTACCAGTTTTTAGATAATAAAATATCGGCATGTATACCATTCGCTAGAGTTTTTTGTGGTGATTGTTAATATCTCATCTAGTTTATGCTCAATTGATGGTTTCCTAATTGTGTGGATGAAAAATCTGAAATATTTTAAAGGATCTTAAGGGGATATTAGAGAAGTGCTTTCCAATGTATCTGCATGTCTATTATCTTTCTATGGGATGTTATCAATAAAAAATGAATCAAACTTTTCTAATAGAGTCATTGTAAGATCTTTGTATTTTGATAGTTTTTCATGCTTTTTTTGATATGTTCCATTTATTTGTTTAATGATCAATTGTGAATCACCAAATATTGTGATGTCTTGGACCCCCAGAGTTAAAGCGGAGCATAGTCCAATGATTAATGCTTCATAGTCTATTGTATTGTTTGTGCATAGGAAATTTAATCGATATGATAAGGGAATAGGTTTTCCTGCAGGTGAAGCTATTATCACTCCCACGTTGGAACCTATTCTGCACTTAGATCCATCAAAATACAATTTCCATCCATTTTCATGCTCTTGAATAGTCAATACACCCTCATCTAGAAATTATTCTTGATTAGGTAATGCTAGGGGGGAAGGAGCATTAGCTAACTGGTTGGCCAAGGCTTGTCCTTTGATTGCTTTTGCGAAACAAACTTAAAGTCAAACTCAGTCATCAACATCACCCACTCAGCTAAGTGTCTTGATAAATTTGTTTTAGCAAAAAGATGTTTTAAAGGAAAAAAATTTGTTATGACATGTATTTCAACATTTAATAAGTAATATCGCAACTTAGAAATAGCAGATACAAGAGTCAAACATTGTTTCTCTATCATTGTATATCATTTCTCGTAATCTATCATGGTTCAGCTAATGTAATAAAAAAGGTGTTATTTGCCATTTTCATCTTGTCTAGCCAATAATGATATAAGAGCATGGGTTGATGCTACTGTATATAGGATGAATGGTTTATTTTGCATAGCAGGTTGTAAAATAGGAGTAGCAAGATAGTCTTTCAAACTCTCAAAATCATGTTTACAATCTACATTCCAATTAAATTGATCTTCTATCTTAAGGAGATGTGTAAATGGTAACGTTCGATTTGCTGAGGATACCACAAAATGATGGATAGCTTGAATTATTCCTTGTAAGGTACACATTTGGGAGATGTTTCTAGGAGGTGGCATGTTAACTATAGCATCAATTTTCTTTTTGTCCACCTTGATACCTCTGTGAGATACAATAAACCCTAGAAATTTTCAACTATCTACACTAAAGGCACATTTTTTCAGATTCACTCTCATGTTGTACTTTCACATTCACTCAAATATTTTCTAAAGGACATTCACATTGTCTTGTCTTGTTAAAGATTTGGCGAGGATTTCATCAACATAATCCTCCAAAATCTTATGTATGTAATCATGAAATGTTTATGTCATAGCTCGTTGATATGTTGCACCCGCATTCTTCAATCCAAAAAGCATTATTACCCAAGAAAATGTTCCCCAAGTTTTCATAAATGTTGTTTTATATTTGTCTTGAGGGTTGATAAAGATTTGATTGTACCCAAAAAATTCATCCATGAATGACAACAAAGCATGTCCTGCAATCGATTCTACTATCAGGTCAATATTAGGAAGGGCAAAGTCATCTTTTAAAGATGCTTTATTCAGGTCATGAAATTTTGTACACATCCTGATATGATTGTTAGGTTTTGCAACTGCAACAATGTTTGAGATCCAAGGGGAATAATCGATAGGTCTTATAAAACTAGCTTCAAGGAGCTTTTCAATATTGGCTTTAAGTAATAAGGCTGGATCTTAGGGTTCATTTTCTGAATATTTTGTCTAATGGGCTTAGTATTTTTTAGTGAGGACAATATTGTGTGCTACAATCTTAGGATCAATTCCTGGCATATCCAAATAAGTCTAAGTGAAAATTTTGGGAAAGTCATGAAGTATAATTGGATGTTCTTGTTCTTCATCATCAAGGCACTTTCCTACTTTAATCACCTTGTCTTCATTGTTAATATCCATTTGTATGTCCATAGTATCTCCTAAAGGAAGCACATTTTATGTCAAAAATTGAGGGATGTATTCTTCTTTGTTCATGTCAACTTCACTATTTTCTTCTTCTCCATATTTTTTCTTGGTACTGATCATAGCACATGTAAACTGCCTCTTATTAGGAGGAGTGGATTTTTTATCATAAAATCCTAGCATTTGTTTCAAAGCTTCATCATCTTCGAAAAACTCTAATGATTCTTCACAAGTTGTATAAATCAATTTCGGATGCTTCAAGGTGAGAGTTGTTTTAGGATTACACATGATGGTGTTGATGTTTAGCAAGGGTCTCTTTGTTGTTTGTGTAATCTTAGAAGGGAAATATCCCAAACCACTTTTTGTCTCTTGCGTATTAGGTTCTATAGGAACACAAATACCTTGTTCTTTATTACCACATCCTTTTCCACTAATAACCGAGTTATTTGATGAACTCATAGCCTTTCCAATAAAGTATTTCCATTTCTTTCAGGTTTGGTGGTTGTTGATAATCTATCTCATCAAAGTCTGTTTTATAACTTGTGTCTTCTTCTAAAGTAGATGAGGTAGATACTTGTGAATGTTCTTCTAAATTTTGTGTTGACATTATCATTAGTTGTTTTTTCTTTTCATCTTCTTTATTTGTGATTATGTACTCTCCCATAAACAAGTGTGTGAATTCCAAAGAACCCAAATCATCATCTAATAATTTCAACACTATTTTTGTTTCTTTTTTTCCTCTTTCATAGGTTCTATGTTTGATGTTGGAATAAAGGTGCTTAGAGGACTTGTCATTCCTTTTTCAACTTGTAAGCAACTTTCAGGCTCGGGGTCTATTTCAACTTGGTATACCTTACTGTTATAGACATATTTCATGATATGATGAAGGGTCCAATGCACTACATGCATCTTACAACTCACAGGTCTTCCTAAAAGAATATTGTATGGAAGGTCATAAGGTAGAACATGAATAGGAGTTTGTAAGGTATCCTTTCCGACTGTAATAGGTAAAGTAATCACATCGAGTGGTTGCTTTCCTACATTGTCAAATCCTCGAATCAGTAAGGATTAAAGTTCAAGTTTTTATTTATCTATACACCTATTTGATCTAAAAGTTTCACACTCCATACATTAAGGGCTTAGCCATTATCAACAAGGGTTATTTTTATTCCTGTTCTATTGAATTTGGCTATTATCATGAAGGCATTGTGTCTCTTTCTCATCTACAAGGGAGGAAGATAATGTTGATGAAAGGTAATACCTACATTAATTATATTCATTACTTCTATTAGTGTTTCCACATCATTTGCATTTTGTATTAGGAGGGATCACAACTTGTTGTAATGTTGTTTGAAGCATAGTGTGATAATTAGGAGAGTTTTGATTCAAATCCCATAGGGATATTTTCACAGGAGTATCCTTAAGTTGTTCAACAAGATCATATTCCTTTCCACTATTTGAAGGAAAACAAAGCGCACGAAGAAAAATAGAGTTAGGTAAAGGTAAGGATGTTGAGGTTGTTTGTTTTGGTTGCAGATTGTTTCTAGTGTTATATGTACAAGTAGTGGATTGTGACTTGATTGCTACAAAAACAATGTTCCTAGGTGGTTCAAGAGTGTAAATAGCTTTGTTTTGAGTTTGAGGTTTTTGTGAAGGTGGGTAAAGAATAAGTTGAGATTGAATCACATTAATGTCTCTTGGTTTTGGTTTGGCATAACAAGCCTTAGTGGATGAGCTTTATGAGATGAAATCCTCAAGGTCTTCATCTAACATGTCAAATTCATCACTACTAAAAGGCTTGAGGGTCAGATTAACTTGGAAGAAGTGATTTGACATAGTTAAATAGCTATACTTTCTCCAAGTGGTTTAACTATTTGACCTTGTTTTTGGTTTTGTTTTCTAATATATGTGAAATGTAATCTAATCTAATTGAACTATGAACCAATGTTGAAAATGAAAAGAAACTAATTCCATCCACAATTTTAATGAATGTAAATTATACCATCTCTAATGATTTGAATGTAACAGAAAGTATGCAAACTGAAATAGAAAGATCCTAAAAGTGAACAAAAGCTTAGAAAAATGGAATTTAACTTTGTAAAATATAGTGCAAAATCTGCATTGGGACTGATTCAACCAAGGTGGCGAATGACTCCCAATGATGGTTTTTTTCAAAAAATTTAGAAAAATTCAATTGATTTTTATGCTTTTTATGTTGTATGATCTGAATTCTAAGTGAAAATGCAAATTTTGTTTGATTTTTCAATGATTTAAGGAGAAAAAATGAAAGCTATATGAACTTTCACTAATGAAATGGTGAAAAATGGGTTAAAGACTGATATCATATGGTTTTAGGACACAAAGCAAACCCACTTTCTAATTTTATTCAAGGATAACCCTAGAGATCTCAATGCAAATGAGAAAGAGATCTTGCAATAAGGTTGTCCTAGAGGCTGATTGTTAACTAATGAGGAGCTCACCACCAAGCTAGGAATTGGAAAGATATATACAATGCAATATGTAATGTAAGATGAAATTTTTAAACCTACTTGAATGCAAAGCTTCACTAAATGGCATAAAAATGTATGAAAAATAGAATACAAAACTATAAGATAAATTATGTGCACCTCAAAATCTGGAGATGACTGAGTGAAGCTCTAAAATGTTGGAAATTTAGACTTTTTGACATATTAGGACTCATTCACCAATCTAGGAGAACCAGTCATAGATTAGGGTTTCTACATAGGAATGATTTTCGAGGAAAAGGGTATCTAAATTTGCAAACAATTTTGAAAAACACGTGTAGTTAGACTCATTCGCCTATTTTGGCAAATCACTCTCATTTCGCTTTTTCAAGAATTTAAAGTTTAGATTTGTTCTCCAATCTTTTCCCTTCCCTTCCAAACTAATTTCTAGACCGAATTTGAGACAATACTTGCAAAAGAGAATATAGAATTGATTTTCTTTTGGAGGGGTTTTCCTCAGTCAAACCCCTAGTTTGGTAATTAAACCTTGGTCGAAATAATGAAATATGCATGTAAAGAGGAATGCAAACCCTAACCTTAAGTGTGTCTAAGATTAGGGAATTTGAAATGCAATGCAACCCAATTCTAATGTGCAAGAATGAGATGCATGAATGTAGTATGAAGATGAATGACTCACATTGAGAGATCTCTAATCACCCAAATGAGCCTCAATAATTCTTGTACCTTGATTAAGCTGAATCTAGAGTGATAATGGTGGATGGAATCACTTAGGAAACAAGTCCTTAGACTTGGCTTGATGGCTACTTGCATCTCCCCAACCTAGAATGTATCACAATTCACCATAGACAACAATGATCAACCATTGAAAATGCTAGATATTAAATGAAAGTGAGCTTGAAGTCTTACAAAAAAACTTTAATGCTGCTCCAAGGTATGTGCAGGATTATGATGGGCCAAAAAGTGGCAATATGATGGGTATGTGGCTGACGACTATTTTTTAACCCAAAATTGATGAAACAAAAAGGGTTTTTTAAAGGAGATTCTTAGCTTTCCACCGATATAAATTATACTTTACTTTGAATTTAATAAGTGATTATTATTCATTTTATATTCAAATTATGACTAAAGTCCCTGATTGATAGGCTAATTGAAAAACATCTAAGCTTTCAAAAGTATCACATTTTTTGAATCCAAACATGCATCACATTCTATACTTTGCATACTATAGGATTAAAAAAAAGAAAACTAAATTTCATGAAGTTTTGACCAAGTTAAGTTATTAGACATATGAGTTTTATATTTTTTAAAAATTTGTAATAAAAAATCATAATTAATTATTTACTTTGAAAAAAATTACAAAAAAATATGCATCACATCTAGGTATGAGTCATCTACTTATATTTAAAATATTATAAAAAAATATTATCATTTTATTGTGGTTAGGGTGGTCAGATAGACACCTAGTAGTTTAGAAACTAAATTCAATTTGCTACGATTCTATTCTTACATATTTTTAAATAATATAGATAACTTATTCAAATTTTTATGTCAAGTTGCTAACTCTATTTTTTTCTGAATTTTTGCCACTCAAGGGCCTATTTTTTCCATGATGATCGCATATACCCTCCAAGACTTCAACTTTTCTTTCTTTTGAAACTTGAATGCTCTTGTTAAAGAATGCTTGAAGATTCTTGATGCTTGTCTCTTGAAGTTTCTCTTGAAAATGCTTGCTTAGATGAAAAAATGACTTAGAATCTTGCTTATATAGGCATTAACACCTAATTTACCATTATTTAGATCTCAAAACCCAACATCAACCAAATATTTGAATTAAAAAGCTTATTTTCCTGGTTAAACCCTAAGAAAGCCACAAACATGACTCATTCACCCAAGTTGGCGAATGAGTCCCACCCTAGATTTTTGAGGTGGAGTTTTCAAGATTTTTGATGTTTTAGATTATTTTGTTGGGTTTTTAGCTGAAATAAGCCTCGAGATCCAAAATAATGGGTCTTAAGGGCCTATTAATGAAAATTTAAAGGGGTAGTTAATGCAAGGGTACTAAAATAGGTCCAGATTAAATGAGAAATTTCCCTATGTCCAAGAAGGGGGTCAATTTATGTCATTACAACAATAGCGTAATGAGTAATAAATGTAATATGGACAAAGTTGAAATTGAAAAGGGGTCTAAGGTGGATCCTATAACACCATTAAACCTATAAAAAATATTTTGTGCTTAGATAAGGTGATGACATTGACAGAAAATAAGATCCTAGTCCTAACCCCCAACTGAACCAAGAAGAAGGGGACGGAGAAAGGGGAGACTATATCTCTTGGTAGAGGTAGTTGTAATATTAATATGAAGATAAAATTAAAGAGAATTTTTTTTTTGTCCCTTTTCCAACATCCAAAAGGCTTGAATTTGATGAAAAGGTTCCTAAATACTTTGAGTTGTTTGGGAATGATAAGAGCCCCTTCCAAAATCTATAAAAAATGAATCTTATTGTGCATCATGGTATGTAAGGGAACTGGATTCCCTTGATAGAAAAAAAATTATTAGAAGGTTCCTCAACATGGAAAAAACAAATGATTTTTTCCTTGAAAAGGTTAAAGCAACTACTTTTACCTTTGAAACCAATTTGAATTTTATCTAGATTAAATTCACTTTGTCACTAAACATGAAAAGAGAAGGGGGGAACTTACATTCTCATGGCCAAGAATTGGACTCAATATGTAACAAATGCTAGCACTTCTCCATATAAAAAAGGATTTTAGGCTACTTTGGAGAAAGGGGGCTCTAGATTTCGTGTTTTCTTAGTCTACACACCAATTGAATGCAGATAAATGATTGAATTATAGAAATGGATCTTCAATTTACCGATATCCCTTAGATCCTAGAGGGTGATTTCAACATGGTAAAAAATAGTGAGGACAATAAGGGGGGCTTGATATGGACTGGAAGGGGATTCAGAAATACTACTAGAAGAGTTTGAAATCTAAGATTAACCTCTTTGATCATATGGAAGGGATGAATATCTACACAATAGCATCTAGTGCACCTGGTGTAATGCACAAAAAGGTTGGAAGTGGATATACTATAGGCTAAATAGATTCTATGGCAACATAGACTTTTTCAAGTTCTTTGAACATATTAATGAAGGGTGTAGATTGAGTGTATATACATATACAATATTTGACAATCATTCGATAAAGGATAATTGAACTTGCTTCAAACTAACACTAAAACATAAAAAAGAACATCAAGAGGGGTCCAAGTGTACTAACATTAGTAAGATAAGAAAACAAGGATCAAGAGGGTTGCACAAGCCCCTAGGATCAAGATCCTATGTAAAAAAAACATAAGTACAAAATAACACACATGGGAATAATGTGAGGAGCAACAATAAGGAATAAGCATACACCAATGCCTTAGATAACGAGAAAGAGAACATAAAAAATGGGTGATTCAAGCTTCGACCATTTGTCCCACATGCTATGGATCAGATTAAATTTTTTATCCAAAACATTACAAGTGGAACATGATGTCCACTATGCAAACCAAGAAATACTCAAAAGGGCTAGTGGAACCTCAGAACGTCCACTAGGTGAGCCCCTAGTGAGACACATACACATGCAACCAGTATCTACTCACACAAACAAGCAAGTGGCTATGGGAAAGTCATGGCTAAGTTTAGATCTCATAAGTACAACCATACCAAAGCTATACCTCCTAATAAAATTTATAAGGCACCACACAACATGAAGAACAAGAATTCATGAGGCAAGCAAAACTTTGTATGTTTGAAACCCATGAATAGACAAGATGGATCCATAGGAAAGCAAAGTGTGTTATGCAAGGTGGCCATATAATCAATAATGTAAATACAAAATAGTGTAAGGTACATTCAAAGGAGTTTTTCATAGTTCATGTAAGGTTAAAACTTAGGAACATCGTGACTAATGTCTCCAAGAGAGGAAAAATCAAAGAATATAATATTCACAACTTAGGGAATGTAGTGTGTCACATAAAGCGACTAAGAGGAATATAATATTCTAAGAGAATTGCATTGTTGAGGGACATCACACCTAATGCCACCACCGAGACAAAGATGTATTGCATGGAGTAATAAGACTACACAATGAAGCATGAAATGAAAAAGAATGATGCCAATGTATTCTCCCACTTTAAAGAAATTTCTAAAAACCATGGTATGAGAAATTACTTTAAAGTAGCAAATGATAAATGCTAACAATAAAGAGGACATGAGAGCTTATTAGAAAAGCACTATGCCAAGTCATATCTTTCCAAATGAAGCTACATCATGAAAAGGGGTAGCCACCAAAATGAAATCCTAAAATAACATAAGGGATACACATATTTGAGGTCAGTATGTTTTTACTACAATTTTTTTATAGAACTCGTAACTATCATCATTCCCAAAATATGCATGGAATAGGAAGAATGACATGAAGAGAGTGAAAACAAAGAGAAACCTTTTGGGTCAACATGGAAGAGACCTAAATGTCTCAACGCCTTATGTCATAACCAAAACAAAAACATAAGACAAAGAAAAGGATAAAGGAAAATATTTTGGGTCAAGATGGAAGAGACCTAGATGTCTCGACGCCTTGCATCATCCCCACACATGAGAAAGAAAACAAAGAAAATACTAGTAAGGCACATGCAAGTCAACCTATAGGAGGTCGTCCACAACCTAATCTTGTTTAGTGTATGCAAAAGGTGGAAAAATAGCCAAAGGGACAAAATCAAGTGTGGTACTAGGACAAGGCTATCTAATTATTTCCCCCACTATGTGCAAGACAAGAATGATCCAAGATAAGTGGTGAGAAAGAGCTCTTTGCATTTTAAAATGATTTACAATGAACTAAAAGCATGTAATAGTGAGAATATTAAGATCCTACAACTATTACATGGAAAGGAGTAGAAGGAAATGATTGAAGGGATTATTTCTATCATATCTAGTTTCTCAAGGACCCTTCTTAAATTACAACTTTCATTGATGAGATTCCCAAGAGTTCTATGATATGAACAATAATTGTTGTTTTTAGGTTTGTTGCTTCTAGTGGGACATGGCAATGCAATCCATCCTTTGTTAACAAGTTCTTCTATTTTCTATTCAATAATTGTTGTTTCACATTGGGTTCACCAAAATGAAATAAAATGAAAATAGGGGTTCCACATTTTAGGAGATGGAATGCCAAGAAAGGGGGATTAGGGTTCCTTTTCACCTATTTCCTTCAAGTTTCATTGAAGGAAAAAATAAATATATCAATATAGGGATGGAATTAGGGAAAGAGATTTGTAATAACGTGTCCTAGGGGTGTGATGAAATACAATAAGGGGATTCACCACCAAGCAAAGGCTTAGAAAGACAAGCAATGAAAGTAACATGCAAAACCTAGCAATGTAACCTAGAAAAATTAACTCAAATCATAATAACAAACTGGAGATAAATAGAGGTGCACCTAGAAAATTGAAGAGGCTTTCAAAACAAGGTCTGCAATGAAAAAATTATTACTTTTGATGCACAGTGGGACTCATATTACAGTAGGGACAATTTAGTCCCACTTTAGGGTTTTGAGCGGAAACCAGAATCTAGAACTAGTAAACCAGGATCTACAAAACATGCTTGAAATCTAGTATACTAGGACTCATATGCCACAAGTGCTGATTTAGTCCTAGTATTAGGGTTGATTTGAAACTTTGATATCCTCTAGTGTTCTCCTATAGCTTCTCTCCTGTCAAATCTCTGAGTCTGAAACATTGAATTTTGCTCTGTAGGTGACTTTCCATGATCTTACAAGGAAGGTGACAACTTTGAAAACTTTGCAACTTTGGAAACTTTCTCCAATCTTCTCTTCAATGGATCTTCAACCTAAATATTAAAATCACACATCAAAGAGAGGGAAAAATGTTGTTTTTAGTGGATAGGGGTTTTCTTTGGTCAAAATCCATTTTGGTAATCAAACATTGAAATAAAATCAAACAAAATGAAGGAATGATGAATGAACAAATATGCTATGTCACAACTCACCAAACCCTTGCAATAAAGGACTGAAATCTTGTATGTAATGGCTAGCATGAATGTAGATATTGACTCTTGATTGAATGTTATGGATCTTTGACTTGAATGCTTGCTTGAATTATAAGAACCTACATCACAAATGTTAGGTCAAAAACAAACATGATGCATGATGAATTTGACATGATGCTTGAATCTTGAATATAGCTCCAAAATGCTTGATAATCAACTCTTGAATGCTCTTTAATTGCTAGAATGCTTGAATGATTAGATGAAACTTGATCATGAAGATTTCTGAGAAAATATGTGAAATAACCTTGTATTTATACTTGTTTATGCCAAATTTCCTAAAATTACAACACTACAAGATGACATCAGATCTATGAGAATAAAATCCCCCCAAGAATTGAATTCAAAATTAGGTCCAAGCTAAGTGGGACTCATACACTAGTTGGGGTGTATGAGTCCCAATAGGCTAAGCTTGGGACACAAATTTAAAGAAATGTTATGTTTAATGCCAAATTGAAGACCAGGCCCCGAAACATAGGTGGGACACATACACCTATGGTGGCATATGAGTCTCAGATCACTAAATCTAGGCCATACAATCCAAAATCACATGAATTATGATTGGTTATTTGATATATGTTGGGATTATCCTTGGAAAGATGCATTAAATAAGGCTTGTGGATGCAAAATAGGACCAAATAAGGTATAAAGAATCCTAATTTTAGCAAGGAGGGCCCAAACAAGTGTGAAAATGTAAAGGGATACATTTTCCTACACCACACCAACATAATCCTAAACAATGATAGGAAAAAAGAATCATAGAAAGAGGGGAGTTTCATCCTTTACACAAACCCGTTGAAGGATAGTGAGTGTAAGACAACCATAATTACCTT
Source organism: Sequoia sempervirens (assembly GCA_007258455.2). Lineage (NCBI taxonomy): Eukaryota > Viridiplantae > Streptophyta > Pinopsida > Cupressales > Cupressaceae > Sequoia > Sequoia sempervirens. The sequence goes on along the minus strand of VDFB02007794.1, from coordinate 34,252 downwards.
GAATGAAATTAAAAAGTGGATGCTAAAGGATATAAGTTTAATTGAGAGATGGGAGCACAATGTAAATGGTTGGAAGATACTTTTGTAAACCATTAGAAAAAAATGATCCATGGATATGAGGAAGGAGGAGAATAACCTCCAAGAAGAACTACTAAGGGCTGAAACTAAAGTCCAAAATGACCCACTAAATGAGAAAATTTGTGAAGAACTAAATTTAGCGAAAAAATCCCTAAGACGGCTCTAGGTGAATAAGATTCAAGGTCTGAAAGTGATATTTAAGGTAAATTGGTTGAACAATGGGGACAAAGGTATGAAGTTATTATTTAGATACATGAAAGAGAAGTGGATCAATGAGAAAATTGATAAGATTTGGCATGAAGGGTCCCTCCATTCAAGTCAGGAAGAGATCCTAAAGGATTTTTTCTTTCCTATAAAAAATCATTCACCTTGAAGGAAACAATGAGGACTATCACAAGGAAATAGATTGCATTAAGAAAATGATTTCCAAAAAATCTCCAAGGAGGATTAAATTAGACTACTAAAGGTATTTCTAAAGAATAAATTATGAAATTCATCAACTCTATGATTAATGATAAGTCCCTTAGGGTAGTTGGGTTATCTATTGAGTTATATAAAACCTTAATTGATTGGATTTATGATGATTTACACCTAGTGTACCTAAAGGCTCTAAACAAGGGCTCACTAGGGAAGAACATAAACAAGGGGCTCATATAAATATTTCCCAAAGAAAGGGAGAAAAAAATAATAAATAATTGGAGGGCAAGCACACTAATGAATGTGTGCTACAAGATTTTAGAAAAATAATAGCTATGAGATTAATCAATATCTTTGCCCAAATTTATAAATAATGAATAAACTATGCGAGGCCCATAGTGGAGCACCCTATGTTTGGAGGTCCACATGGACCGAAAATCTTAAAAAATTCTCGCCAAATCACCCTACAACCTTTGCATTTCCTTCACCCCAGAACATGGCACAAAATGATTTGTCCACAGTGTTCCTAACAGACCCATTTTGGGGTCTGTTCGATAGTGGAGTGGGTCCACATTTGGAGGGAACATGAAATAAACCATGAGTTGGGTCAGATGGAGGCATGCCATATGAGCACTTTGCAACCCCAAATGTCTAGTTGAGAGAATTAATCATGTTTTTCCCCTTCATTACCTCGACTAGGAAACTTTCCTAATGTATCCCTCCATAGTAACTTGGCCTAAAAAGCACATAATTTGGATATCAAGGTTCATTAAATGCTCTAAATTATCATATATCTCACTCATCATCATTCCTTTCGTTTGTTTTTGTTCTAGAGTATTCATTTGGCTAGGAACCGATACATGTTCAGTTGTCCATGATTCATTGTTCAGCTCTACATGATTTATTGTTTGACTTTTAACTCTTGAAATCTCCCTTTCTCTTTTAGGTGAGTTTTTTTACCTCAATAGGCTTGTACCATTATCTTTCATTTCGATGGTATTCTATCATGCACTTATATTATTCTATTCTTCATTGACAAACTTTCACTATGAAAATTTCTCATTATATTTGATTGATACTACAAAATATGAGAAGGATTCCACTAGTTTTCATTTCATGTATAGTCCCCCATGCACTTGTACTCTTTTATTCTTCAGTGCACAATGTTTTACTCTATATTTTTCTTTCAATATTTTCTTGCTACTATGAAAAATGAAGAGGGTTCATTTGGTTATCATTTCGATAATATTTTACCATGCACATGTATTTTTTAATTTTTCATTGCATTATGATAAGGGTTTCACTAGTTTGTCATTTATATTTGATTGTTACTAAAAAATATGTAAAGGGTTTGATTGGTTCTCATTTTAAGGGTTTTCTTCCATTCATTTCTATTCATGTGTTTATCATTGCAAAAAAATTAACTCCAAGGAATTTGTTTTTACTATTTATTTGTTATTCTAAAATATGAAAATGGTTTCATGAGTTTTCATTTCAAAGATATTCTTCCATGCAATTATATTATTACGTTCTTCGTTGCACTATAATTCACTCTAATTTTTTTTTTTATATATGACTGTTACTACAAAATATGAAAAGGGTTTGATTGGTTCTCATTTCAAGGGTTTTCTCCCATGCAAATATATTTGTTTGTTTCTCATTGCACAAAATTTAACTCTGCAATTTTCTTTTATTATTTGTTTGTTATTTCGAAATATGAAAATGGTTTCCCTAGTTTTTATTTCAAAGATATTCTACCATACACTTGTATTATTTTGTTCTTCATTGCACAATAATCCATTCCGCAATTTTCTTTTTATATTTTATTTTTACTACAAAATATGGAAATGGTTTGATTGGTTCTCATTTAGAGGGGTTTCTTCCATGCATTTCTATTCGTGTTTTTGTCATTACACGAACATTATCTCTATAGTTTTTCTTTAATATTTGTTTATTATTCCAAAATAAGAAAATGGTTTCACTGGTTTTCATTTCGAATATGTTCTACCATGCACTTGTATTATTATGTTCTTCATTACACAATAATTCACTCTCTAATTTGATTTTTATATTTGACTATTACTACAAAATATGGAAAGAGTTTGACTGGTTCTCATTTCAAGGGTTTTATGCCATGCAATTTTATTCGTGTGTTCATCATTGCCAAAGAATTAACTCTGAAATTTATTTTTACTATTTTTTTGTTATTTTGAAATATGTAAATGGTTTCACTAACTTTTATTTTAAATATATTTTGTCATGCAATTATATTAATTTATTCTTCATTGGAAAATAATTTACTCTACAATTTTATTTTTATATATCATTGTTACTACGACATATGGAAAGGTTTTGACTACTCATTTCGAGGGTTTTCTACCATGCAGTTCTATTCATGTGTTCTTCATTGCACAAGCATTAAATCTATAGTTTGTTTTTAATATTTTTTGATATTCTGAAATATGAAAATGGTTTCATTGGTTTTCATTTCAAATATATTCTACCATGCACTTGTATTATTCTATTCTTCATTGTACAATAATTCACTCTATAATTTTCTTTTTATATTTGATTTTTATTATAAAATATGGAAATGGTTTGAATGGTTCTCATTTCAAGGGTTTTTTGTCATGCACTTCTATTTGTTCATTCTTCACTGCACAAACATTAACTCTGTAATTTATTTTTTATATCTATTTGTTATTCTGAAATATGAAAATGGTTTCACTGGTTTTCATTTTGAAGATATTCTTTCATGCAATTTTATTATTATTTTCTTATGTATCTACATATATACTCATATATATTTATATATATACATGTACATATATATGTATATATATTTATATATAAATGTATGTATATATGTGTGTATATATGTATATGTATATATGTATATGTATATAGGTATATATGTATATGTATTTATATATTTATATATTTATATGTGTACATATATGTATATATACTAATATATTTATATGGTTGAAATAAGCAACACATTAAAACTAACAGAGTAATGTATACATTCCTTCCCCACCCCGTTGAGATCATTAATTGTATGCCACCCCCTTTGTTACCTCCGCTAGGAAACTTAATTTACATGTCCCTTCACATTTACTTGACCTAAAAAGCATGTAATTCAAAGATAAAGGTTTATTCAATGCTCCAAATTCTCACATATCAAGGTGCAAATAGATTCTTTAGGTTACATATTTCCAAAATTTAATGATTAAATTCCAATGCAATTTGATGGAAAAAAGTGAACAAAATGATAACTTTTGAGATACAATTTTGACTAATTTTTTTATCTAAATGATTGAAAGACACCCTTAACACAACTAATATGCAAGATTTATGCAATATTTATGAAATATTTTTGGATTTTTGTGTGTTTAAATGATGCAAATATGCAAACTTTAAGCCCTAAATGAGATGTAGTAAAAGCTAATGCAAATCCTAGATCTAGGGTTTTAGAGACTTCCAAATCAAAATTCATGATGTATAATGTTGGGTTCACCAAAATGAAACAGAAAAAATGGGGTAGGTGAGTTATGTGTATGGTCAATATGCAATCATTTAAAGTTTTAAACCCACCTAGGATTTTTCTAATTTCATTAGAAAAAGAGATATCAAAGGGGTAGGGTTGACTTTCAACCTTAAGGTGATTCAACCCTATTTTGGGATCTGTTATTTTCTTATGATAGAAATGACTGATTTTCTATATTGGGAGGTGATTTAAAATGCATTAACTAACTAAACTACATGACCTAATGCTTTAAGTGTAGAATTCTATTCTACGAAAATGGAAATAATAATTTGTAGGCATATCTAAGAATGGTGGAATGGTGTGCACCTATGCCAAAAAAGAGGTTTTAGGGCTTATAGTAGAACTAGTTTGTTCCCTATAGTGAATGGGTCATAGTGTAGTGGTCCAAAAATACCTTTTGCTATCCTCTAGTCCCATATCTAAGCTTCTAACTTCTCTAGGTTTGACTGTCAGAAAGCCAGAAATAAAACCTGTAGGCGAATTTTGATAGCTTTACAACAATGATAACAATTTTGAGATATTTTCAAAAATTGCTCTTTTGATCAAGTTTCGGTCCTTCTTCACCTATAAATTTGCACATATAAGGAGAGATGATTTTTTAAATTTTTTGGGTGAATGGGGATTTTCCTTAGTCAAACCCCACATTTTGTAATTAAACCTTGATAATGAAATACTGATTAAATAAAGGAATTGGTGAATGGACACTTTCTTGTTACAACTCACCAAACCCTTAATGGATTCCCTTAAAGGACTAAATTCAAACACATCACTCTAAGGTATAGATCTTGCATGAATTGGATTGATTGATTTATTTATTTGATACTTTAATGCTTGCTTGAATGCTTGAAACCTATATCACAATGTTAGCTCCAAAACATGACATGAATATGTATAAACTTTGAAATGATGATATAATCTCGATTGATATTGTAGATGAATAATAAATATACTCTTCAATTTTGATAGAACGGCTAAAAAATTTTTGGTTCCATTTATAAACTCTATAAAATTTAGCCAGTTGTAAGTACCTCCACTTACGGTTTTTCCCACCATTATTTCCTTGGGATTTTGTTATCAAGTGCTCTCCTAAAAACCTTAGAGTTTTAATGCATGTAAATGTTATTATCTGTCTTTGACCCTCTATTTTCTGTTCTCAGTTATGATAAAACTTCTTGAGCCATTGAAGCCCATGAAATTACCGACCCTTTATGCCTAGGTGAGAAATAATTTTATTTTAAGGTTGATCAATTGACCTTATTAGGAATTTCTATCTTTTGAATTAACATAGTGAATCCTTTGAGGCCTTTTATGCATTGTCCTAGCATGGCCTCTTTCTTAACAACACCTTATTTGCACGTGCAAATCCTCAATCACTTAAGTGATCGTCCATTGCTGAAGTTGTCTTTGCTATCAAGTTCATTATGTTGACAAGCGATGGGCCCTAGTTTCCCTTTGCATCATCTATCGCTGAAGCTCTTCAAACCTTTTGTCTCTTTTTAGCAATGAGTGATGGGCATTGTAATCTTCTTGTATCACGCCATTGCTAAAGTGTTTCAAGACTTTTTCCCATTTTCTACAATGAATGATGGAAGTGGATCAAAGAGAGTGGTGTGATCACCACATGTCTGAATTTCTTCATATTTCCAAATTTTCTCATCACCGAAGAAATCTTCAACTTCAAGTCTATTACGGCGATATGCAATGGCTTGGGTTGTTTTGAGGCATTGTTGGGAAGTTCTCCTCATCAAAACATTTAAGTACTATAACCGCTTTTTTGTGATAAGTGATAGGGTGTATATCCAAGAATATTCCTTTTAGTGGAGTATTGTTGCTTATCACCAAAGTTTGGAGGTGATCTAAGGGTATTTTTATGACAAGTAGTGAAATGTAAAAGATGTGGCTAAAATATCGATAACTACATGGCAATTTTTTAGGGTGTCATCATTGTTTCCAGGTACATATGAAAAGTCAATTGGCGATCCTTAAAGAGAATCCTTAATTATGTTTTAAATCTAAAATGATCGAAAACTAGGATTCAATATTAAGTGATTGTTTTTCTGCTCACTTGCAAAAGCCAGGTTGGTCATTAATTGTGACACACTCAAATTGTTGTACTTAATGAGGATTTCTTTGAGTTTATCTCACCATTTACAATTATCAAATATATGAATAATTTCTTTGAAAATAAAGGAGGAACGTGTGAGTTCTGAGCGAATAATCATAAAAGTAGTAAAAGTTGTTTCTCTGGGTAAGTAAGTATGCATATGTGCTTTGTTCTGAATTATGCATGAGTTCGCTTTCACGTTTTAATTTCCTCAGGTGGTAAGGGTTTTATTGCTTGCAATTATGTTCTGGGTTGGTTTGTATTGGGTTGGTTTAAGATTTCTTTCTTGCAAAACACTCTAAGGGTATAGGTTGGTGTCTTTTGTAAAGTAGTTTGCTAGTTCGTGTCTTGTTTTGTGTGAGATGGGTGAACCAATTGAGCTATTCAAGCTAGTTAGAAGGTCTAGGAAGCTCATCTTGCATGAATCTTAGGACGATGTTCTCAAAACTAAACCTAGCATACTTGGAGCTCCTACAATGCTAAGGGGAAAGAGAAGTGTCTATGGGAAGAATAAGAAGGGTGTGGTCAAGAGCACATATAATTTGAGGAGCAAAGTTGTTTTAGAAGAATTGGTCAAGTTTATAGGGAAGGAATCAATTGAGCCTGTGAAGAAAGCAAAAAAAATGAATAAGTGCCATAAACCTTATCTGGGAAAGCACAACTCTCCCATTGAGGTTTCAGATAGCCCTTCGAGTGATGGAGGAGATACTGAACTAGAATATGGGCATTATCTTCTTTCTCCAGTAGCATATGATGATTCTAATAAGGAAGGAGTAGAAGCTTGTCCCGTTTTAGCATGGACAGGGAGTGGGCAGGCATACTCTGATGCTGACGAACCAGAGTAGCATGCCAGCCTTCTTTTTGTTTTTTATGACACCATTTCCACTACAACAACCTTGTCCTCATCAACATGTATTTTGTTTTTTTTTGGTGCTAACGTGGAAATATTTAGGGCTAGTTTGAGGTGTATTTGTTGTCCTATGTGTCTTTGATGGAAAATATGCCTTTTTTTATTATTATACAAGTTTTTTCCTAGGGTGCTAATGGAGAATATTCTTTGGTTGACATGGAAATTGGATTTTGGAGTTGTTGTATCAATGGACGATGCCTTTTGGAAGGTTGGCTAGTCTTCTTCAACCGACTATGTGGAGTTTTTTTTTCTTTTGCTTTCCCTTGTTGTGAAATGATTAAATGTAACTATCTGCATGGTATCTAAACTTGAAATGAAATTTGTGCCAAATGAAATGTAATTGAAATGCTAATTTGGCCTGAAGCTTGTTGCTCCCATCCTTCTATAAATAGGATATCAGGCCGATTATAGGGGTTCAATTTTTTAGTCTCAAAATGGTCTAAGTGAGAAAACTAATCTCAAAAAGAGCAGAATGAAAATTCATGCACGAATGAATAGATTAGTACGAAGTCTGGGGTATGATTTGTTTTGTAATGATCTCAAATAGTTTTACAGTAGTAGCAGTTTATAAATGAAAATGCTAGTTTGACAACACATACTATCCTATGTAATTTTCTTCCAAATTATGAATGAAATGGTAATGATCTTTTCAATTATCTTCAATTGCTTTAATTGAATGAGTGATTTTCTTATGCTTCATTCAAAGAATTGATTAAATTCTAGAGTGAGGTCACAGGTTTGTGAGGAAAGAGCATAGGATTTGATAAGTAGATGTGTTTTAGGCACAGTGAGTTGAAATTTTGTAATGCAATACATCAAGATTCCATTAATTACTGATTCAAATTGCTAAGGTAAAACTTGTTATTATGAATATGACTATTATCCCAAGAAAAGGAACTTGTCTTTTCATTTGATTATCTTAAAGATAAATGATCTAGTTATACACTGGACCAAGGGCCTAAAATGTGAATGAAAATCATCTAAAATACCTTCCACTACAATGTGCCAATCTGAAATACCATCTTATTCCTTGCAATAGATAGTAATTTATTTAAAGGTCAGTCATCTTTGATGAATGTTGTTTATTTTCACTTTATATAGGAATTCATCTATGTGTAGAAATGTTCTTAATCAAATGAATATCATATGAACATGACAAGGATTTCCTTGTTGGGTTTTATAAAGCCTGAAGAGTAGAAGTAAGTGCCTCAAAACCCTTACTTGTTTGTTGGCCAATCCTTACCCTTGCCGAGTATTGGGTTTTGGAAGATTCATATGTAGGTAAGTGGTAAGATTAAGTTTGGTTCATAAAAAATAACCAACAAAATTGGTGAGTCTAATGGGGAGTAACTTGAGAAAACCATGATAGGAGATCATCTTGCCTTAATAGAGTCATGGAGGTTCTAAAATAATGGGAGATTAGAGATTAAAAAATTTCTAGTTATACATTTAGAATTTGGGTTGATATTTTTTTTATATTTTGTTGGAAATTCATCTGCCAAGTTTATCTTTAGTGTAAGTGAATTAATCTTAAGAAATGTTGATTGAATTTTTTGTGTTTCTTTTATCCATTACAAATTATTACTGAAGATCTACCACACTTCTATTAATATTTTCTTAGTAGTTCTCACAAAGTGTGGGTGGCAACTCCGAGATCTCTACACCAGTATGCAATATTTGAAGAAATTTGTTATAATGGAGTGAAGGTTTGCTGAGAAAAGATAAGATAAACTTGATCCCACATGATAAAGTACCTTGAAGGAAAGTGCTAAAAAAAGCTCAAATAATATGGAGGCTTCATGTATAACCCTGATAGTGGAGAATTTTCACAATGAAACTAACCTTTGAAGGATGCTCTGTGTTAATTGAAGCTCATTCCTCTATAGAAGCAGAGGTGACGAATCTATCCATGAAACCGAAGGGAATTATGATGATAACCTTAGATCCACAACATTTTCCAATCAAAAGCATAATTTAAGGTGATTGCAATCCTATCTAGGTATTTTCTCTATTTTGGTTTTCATAAAGTGTAAATTTGTATAAAGGTTGTATTGTATAATCTATTTTTTTTTTCCCTATTAAGTGATTTGAGCACTAGAAAAGGGAAGGGTGGTAGTAATTTGCATGCTTCTAATGTGCAGTGTGTAATATTTGTAATGGGTTGAAGAAGTATGCTTAGTTTTGAACTCCGCCTCTTAGAAAGCTTTAAAGCATGAACGTTTGATTTATACATTTTAAAATCATGGTTATATTAGTGAATGAGGAACTTGATAATCAAATATGATGTTGATAAGGATTGAATATGGATACAAGAATGTTCCCCTATGAAATACCATGTAAGAGTATGCAAGGAAAACAATTTTTTTCATTCCCTCAAAGGAATTTCTCTATTGAAAGAGATATGCCATTGGATTTTAGTGGTATTCAAGGTTTCTAAAACCTAATTCCTAAAAATGTTAGGAAACATTTTCCAAAATTCATAGGGAAGAGTTCAGAGTCAACTTCTAAGTGTTTTCTTGCATTCGCAGACTTAATGGGAGATTATGAGGTAAATCATGAGGATATTGTCATTAAGCTTTTTGTTCATTCTCTAGAGGAAGATGCTAGAGATTGGTTCTCATATCTATGAATTTCTTCTATATCTTCATGGAATTAGTTTATGATAGCCTTTGTAGAAGAATTTGGTGAAAGGCTACATCCAAATGAGGTAAGAAAAAAAATCATGGAAATCCAAAGAGATGAAGATGACTAGGTTCCTATTTTTAATCTTAGATTTGTAAAGGCTATAAGAAGTATTCCTAAAAATGTGACCAAATGATGTAGAATGTTTGGTTGTGTATCTAGGTGCATTTGATGATAAGATGAGTTATTTGTTAAGGGATAAGGAGCCCACAACATTGCACCAGGCATATCAATTCACCATGGATATTGACAATAACATGAAAAATTCAATAATGAAAGGATATATGGCTGCAAGTGTTTATTTTCCCAGCACACATCATGTAAATGAGATTCCCAAGGATGGAAAAGATGGTCAAGATGACACTTTTGATGACTTGACTTTTCCATCCTCATAGCATATAGATCCTATACAATTTCAAGGTGAATCTCAACAAAAAATAAACAATAATGATCAAATGTTTCCTGTTGAAAAGCTAACTAGCATGATAAAGCATGCAAGAGAATCACCATATGAATTGTTAACAAGATTCTTGGACATCTTGTTAGAAATCCCCAAAAGATTGATACCTAAAGACTTAATATGTATTGATCTATTTTGTGAGATGTATGAGCCAGGGCTTAGTACCTTACCAAAAGAGTTGAAGCCTCATGATTTTGATCAAATATTGGATTGGATTAAGATCGCTAAGAAGGCTAAGTATGATCATATACAAGGAATGAGGGCTCAACATACGAATGGTGGTTGCCATATTGAAAAGGATCAAAGATTAATACAAAGGTTTGAAAGGGATGTTTTAGGAAGTGAACACCTATCTAATGATGGTTGCAGTAAATTTGCAAATGTTGTTGAGGTGTCCTCATGAGGTAATAATAAAGATACTAAGGATGAGATTGTGAATTTCACAATGAGCGTTCTAAATATAGTGCATATGATAAGGAATCTCTTTTTGATGCTGATCATGAGAAGTGTGAAGTTTTTGATTACCTCTTTGAAGAATATATGAGTCTTCTTATGAGGATGACCTAGGAGCTTTTTATTTTCCTAAAGAATGTGATTATAAAGATACTCATGAGGCTTTTCATTTACATGTCAAAGAACAAATCCTATATGGAGAATATTGGGAATGCAATCCAGTTATGTAAAAAATTAACCATACAAGTGTTGTGAATGATGGCGTTTGAGGATAAGTATATTTGTATTCAATATAATGAGCTAGAGTTCAATTCTATGAGTGATGAAGATGATGGTATTGACTAGTAGGATCATATTCTAACTGTCCATGATCACTTGTATGAAACAAAGATGGAATTTGTGGGTTTTGTAGCAGAAATGGACATACATGTTCTCAATAAGGAATGTGTTGAGGAAGGAAAGGATGAGAAAGTTTTTTCAAATATCATTGAGCAATTTTCAGATTGTGATAAAGCCCTCATGTTGGAGTCAGCACAATTATTAATTAATAGTACACTAGAATGCCCTGTTATTGATTATGTTAATTCTCAGTTATTTGAGCCATCTTATGAAAAAATTTGTATTGAGTTGGCTAATGAATTAAAGAATGAGTATGTTATTGAGCCTAAATTGGATGTATATGAAAATTTCGTATTCATCATATAGGATAAGTGTGTTTGTGGTGTGGGAAAAAAGATAGATGATAGTGATTCTAGAATACTAGAAATAAAATTGTAGTATCACTTTAAAGGGTTAGAATATCTGACCCTGGATGGTAATATTGAAAGGATTATGTGTGATGGTTTCTAGTTTGATGATCAAAATGAATTTGAATAAGCTTATATGATGATAATGATCAGATGGATTATGAGTTTTTCACTTTCCCTATCTAGTTGGATGGGCACTTGGTGGAATATTGTTGTAAACTGAGTTAGATAGAGTGCCACACTGATCATGTGTTTCAGTTAAAACTTGATTATGATGTTCAATTGGAAATGAATGACTTAATAACAATAATAAGTTCAAGCATATATCCATATTTGTTGATTTCAATGGCCACAACATGATCAGTAGATGGTAAATTCCTGATAATATTTTCAACATTATCATGTTACAAATAATAGAAAACAAATTTTTTGATAGGGGAAAGTACTAACCCTAAGGTTGGTGGCTTGGGGCCACCAAGTAAATTTGAAGCTTGGTAGAGTTGTAGAATGTAGGTTGAAAATTTGCACATCATAAGAGGTTTCAAAGAAGATGGAGATTGGATCTCCTAGTATAGTCTTGTAACTCTAGTGAATATTGTACATATGTCATTAGCTTTGGTTTTTTTTTTTGCCCGATCTGGGTGGGTCCTTGGTTTTCAGTTCTCTATGCTTGGTCTGCTTCACCCAATATTTTGGAATCTCACTCTGTTCTAGAGGAATAGACATTCCCAATTGGACCCAATGATGGAACCCCTAAAAAAATTTTGGTTCCATTTATAAACTTTATAAAATTTAGCCAGTTTTAAGTACTTGGACTTAGCGTTTTTCCCACCATTATTGCCTTGGGATTTTGTTGTCAATATCTCTCCTAAAACCCTTATAATTTTAACCCATGTCAATGTTATTATCTATCTTTGACCCTCTATTTCCTATTCTCAATTATGATAAAACCACTTGATCCATTGAAACCCATGAAATTACCGACCCTTTATGCCTAGGTGAGAAATACTTTTATTTTATGGTTGATCAATTGACCTTACTGGGCCTTTGTATCTTTTGAATTAAAATGGTGAATCCTTTGATGCCTTTTATGCATTGTCCTAGCATGGCCTCTTTCTTAACAATACCTTATTTGCACATGAAAATCCTCAATCACTTAAGTGATCGTCCATCGTCGATGTTGTCTTTTTTTGTTGGGTTCATTATAGTGACAAGCGATGGACCCTGGTTTCCCTTTGCATTACCTATTGCTAAAGCTCTCCAAACCTTTTGTCTCCTTTGAATAATGAGTGATGGGCATTGTAATTTTCTCGTATCATGCCATCATTGAAGTGTTTCAAAACTTTTTCCCCGTTTCTACAATGAGCGATGGAAGTGGGTCAAAGAGAGCGATGTGATTGCCACATGTCTGAATTTCTTCCTATTGCTAGATTTGCTCATTGCTGAAGAAATCTTCAAATTCAGGTCTATTACATTGATACACAATGGCTCGAGTTGTTTTAATGTGTCGTTTGGAAGTTATCCTTGATGAAACATTTAAGCAGTCTAACCACTTCTCTTCAATAAGTGATATGGTGTATATCCAAGAATATTCCCTTTTAGTCAAGTATTGTTGCTTGTTACCAAAGTTTGGAGGTGATGTAAGGGGACTTCTATGACAAATAGTGAAATGTAAATGATGTGGCTGAAATGTGGATAACTACGTGGTAGTTTTCCAAGGTGTCATCGTTGTTTCCAAGTACAGATGAAAAGGTAAGTGGAAATCCTTAAAGAGCATCCTCGATTATGTTTTAAATCCAATATGATCGACAACTAGGATTCAATATTGAGTGATCATTTTTCTGCTTGCTCACGTAAGCCAAGTTGGTCATTAACTATTACACACTGAAATTGCTCTACTTAATGAGGATTTCCTACAATTTATCTCACCATTTGCAATTATCAAAGAGTTGAATAATTGCTTTGAAACCGGTAGAGGAACATGTGATTTTAGAACAAATAATCACATAAGCAATAAAAGTGGGTTCCCTGGGTAAGTAAGTATGCATATGTGCTCTGTTTTGAATTATGCATGAGTTGGCTTTCACATTTTAACTATTTGGGGTGGTAAGGGTTTTATTTCTTGCAATTGTGTTCTTGGTTCATTTGTATTAGGCTAGTTTAAGATTTTTTTCTTGAAAAACACTTTGAGTGTATAGGCTAGTGTCTTTTCTATAAAGTACTTTTCTAGTCGGGTATGTGTATGATCATCATGGAAAAAACAGGCCCTTAAGTGGCAGAAAATTTAAAAAAATAAGAGTTAGACAACTTGACGTAAAAGTTTGAATAAGTTATCTATATTATTTCAAAAATATGTAAGAATATAATCTATAGCAAATTGAATGTAGTTTCTAAACTACTAGGTTTATTTAGAAAAAAAAACTATTTGGTGAAAATTTGAAATTTCAATGCAATACTACTTCAATTTCAGGGAAAATATAAGAAGTAGGTGTTTGTCTGACCACCCTAACCACAATAAAATGATAATATTTTAGATATAAGTAGAGGACTCATGTATCCATGTGATGCATATTTTTTGTAATTTTTTCCAAGTAAATTATTAATTATGATTGTTTTATTACAACTTTAAAAAAATATAAAAACTCGTATGTCTAACCACCTTAACTTGGTCAAACTTTATGAAATTCAATCTTTCTTTTTAATCCTATAGTATGCAAAGCATAGAATGTGACAAATGTTTCAGATTCAAAAAGTGTGATACTATTTGAAAGCTATAGATGTTTTTCAATCAGCCTATCAATCAAGGCTTTAGTCATAATTAAAATAGAAAATGAATAATAATTATTTATTAAATTCAAAGTAAAGAATAATTTATATTGGTGGAAAGCTAAGAATCTCCTTTAAAAACCCTTTTCGTTTCATCAATTTTGGGTAAAAAAAAGGTCGTCAGCCACATAACCTACACATACCCATCATATCGCCACTTTTTGGCCCATCATGATCCTGCACATACCCAGTTTGTGTCTTTTTTTGTGTGAGATGGGTGAACCAATTGGGCTAGTCAAGCTAGTTACAAGGTCTAGGAGGTTCAACTTTCATGAATCTTAGGATGATGTACTGAAAACTAACCCTGGCATACTAGGAGCTCTTGTAACGCCAAGGGGCAAGATAATTGTCCACGTGAAGAATAAGAAGGGTGTGGTCAAGAGCACATATAATTTGAGGAGTAGAGTTGTTTCAAGAGAATTAGTCAAATTTAAAGGGAATGAATCAATTGAGCTTGTGAATAAAGCATAGAAGATGAATAAGTACCATAAAGCTTACTTGGGAAATCACAACTTTCCCATTGATGTTTCATACAGCCCCTCGAGCGATGGAGGAGATAATACCCTGGATATGGGAGTCATCTTCTTTATTTGGTACCATATGATGATTCTGATAAGGAAGTAGTAGTAGTCCCTCCCATTTCAGCATGGACATGGAGTAGGATGGTATACTCTGATGCTGACGAATCATAGTAGCATTTTGGCTCTGTTTTTGTTTTTGATGACACCATTGCCACTATAGAAAACTCATCCTCATCAGCATGTCTTTTTTTTTGTTGTTGATGTGGAAATCTTTTGGGCTAGTGTAAGGTGGATTTATTGTACTTTGTGTCTTCGATGGAAAATATGCCTTTTTCGGTTAGTATACAAGTTTTTTCCTAGAGTGCTCATAGAGAAGCTTCTTTGGTCGATATGGACATGGGATTTTGGAACTGCTGCATCGATGAATGACTCCTTTTGGAAGGTTGGCTAGTCTTCTTCAACCGACTATGTAGAGTTTTTTTTTTCTTTTGCTTTCCCTTGTTCTGAAATGATTAAATGTAACCGTCTGGGTGGTATCTAATCTTGAAATGAAATGTGTGCCAAATGAAATGTAATTGAAATTGTAATTCAGCCTGAAGCTTGTTGCTCCCATCATTCTATAAATGGGATATTAGGGCCGGTTATAGGGGTTCAATTTTTGATTCTCAAAATGGTCTAAGTGGGAAAACTAAGCTCAAAAAGAGTAGATTGAAAATTCATGCACAGATGACTAGATTAGTACGGAGTCTAGGGTATGAGTTGTTTTGTAATGATCTCAAATATTTTTACAGTAGTAGTAGTTTATGAATGAAAATGCTAATTTGACAACACATACTCTCATATGTAATTTTCTTCCAAATTATGAATGAAATGGTTAAATGTTAGAGTGAGGTCAGCGGTTTGTGAGGAAAGAGCACATGATTTGATAAGTAGTTGTGTTTTAGGCACAGTGAGTTGAAATTTTGTAATGCAGCATATCAATAATTCATTAATTATTGATTCAAATTGCTAAGGTATTACTATTTATTACGAATATGACTTTGTTATTGCAAGACAAGGCACTACTAGTCTTTTCATTTCATTATCTTAAAGATAAATGAGCTAGTTATACACTAGACCAAGGGCTTAAAATGCAAATGAAAATCATCTAAAATACCTTCCACTACAATGTACCAATCTAAAGTACCGCCTTATTCCTTGCAATAGATAGTAATGTGTTTAAAGGTTAGCGAAATATTTGATGAATGTTGTCTATTTGCACTGTATATAGGAAATCATCTACTTGTAGAAATTTTATTAATCAAATGAATATCACATGAGCATGACAAGGATTACCCTCCTAGGTTTCACATAGCCCTAAGAGTTGAAGTAGGGGCCTCAAAATCCTTACTGGTTTGTTGGCCAATCCTTACCCTTGCTAAGTATTAGGTTTTGGTAGATTCATAGGTAAGTGGTAAGATTAAGTTTGGTTCATAAAAAATAACCAAAAAAATCTCTAGACAATAATTTTTTCCGTTGTGAAATTTGGATTATGTAACTTAGATTTTAAATGATAACAAAACTAGGTATTTATATGTATTTATCTAATTTCCCAAAACCTAGATTCTGAAAGCTAACACTTGAAACTTGAATTTTAATCATTAAAATGTTTTCAAAAAAATATTAAAATTGGGACCTAGGACTTAAAGGGGACCCATTCTCCCTTGGGAAAATGGGTCCTAGGACCTAAATCCAAGACACTCAATTTCCAAGGTGTTTTAATTAGTGTTAGCAATTGTTTAATATAAGTTTCAATTTTGAAAAGTGGGAATAATAAGGCTCTGTAATGCATAATTTAGGTAATTAGAAGCTTAATTATGTCCCATTAATTAAGGGGATGCAAATATAGTTTGAAATTGTAAAGGTATACAATTTTCTACACTACAACTAACATGATACGTGACTGAAATAATGTTGTAATAATTCTACTAATTTCTCTCTTGATTGCTTTTAGGATGCTCACTTACTCAATAAGTACACCTACAACTTCAAATTCTGAAAAATATTTATATTTATATGTAATTCTTTAATTTCCCAAGAATTAATTACTAACAACTAACAATTAAATTCAAATTTGTAAATGTTACAATGTTGAAACTACCATATTTGAATTGGGGAAAAATAGACTTGAAAGAGGAGCCATAACTCTAGTCTAAAAAGAGAAATAGAAAAATTACAGACACAATTAGGTCTAGAAATATAAGGGGGAGAAAAACCTTGTTTGAAATTATCAAGGGTGACTATTTACAATTAATTTGTATTTAGTTTGAGACCGTTGATGAGTACTCATTCAATGCACTAAATCACTTAAAATCATATATAAATTGGTTAAATTATTGGTACAAAAGGAACTTCTAAAATTATGAATGTGAAGTTGGAGATTTACTCAAATAAAATCAATAGAACACAACCTGAGAGAGAGATAAGAAGGTTAAGTTTGTACGAAATTAATTTGGCATCTATATAACTATTTCTAAATATATGTCATGAGAATATATCCTAGCAATAATAAATGACCAAGAATTTCAACAGCCTATAATTTTGTCCATATCAAGAAATTTCATGAACAGTAATTCTATAGTTACTCTTACGAAGTAAAGAAACCCCAAAATTCCCCAAAAAATTAGAAAGTAAAAAAGTTATCTAATTGTGAAAACTACTTCTTATGGAACATAGTATAAGTACCGTGGTGGAATCACATAAAACAAGTGCCATGTATAATATAGTTCTTCCCCTTATTTATAAGTACTCATCAACTTTCTCCCTAGATCACCATCCTAGCAAGAAGCCAATGTTTATCCATCCATCCCCTATACCATATACCATCTACCCATTTATTAATATACTTTACTTTAGGTTGTTTTCACAAGACCACTATACTCTTTTATCATATATCATGTACACGCCCTCATTCCACATCCTCACTACAAAGAATCATGTCTTTCTTTCCAAAAAAATTATTGTATTTTCCCAACTAACACTTGTCCATCACACTTTCCTCCTATTTATGTACATCATTCATGACTACAATTGTACTAATAATTTTCCATCATCCTATATTATTTTATACTTAAACTCATCATATATGTACCACAAACATATATTGCTTTTTATTTGATTTTTATCTAGATTGTGTGTATCTCCTTGCTAAATAATGTTTGGAATGGGTCATGGAAATATAACCCCTCTCATAGAATAACTATAAATCTCCTATATATGGATCTTTATATTTTACATACCCTCACAAATTATCCAACCATTATAAAGTTATCATCCCCTAGATATGACCCACTACATGAGTTTCAAGTCTCTACTCAATAAAATGAAATTTATTCCCCCAACCTTTCTATCCCCACTAATCCACCCTAACTGATTCCTTGTCCCCTATGATTTTAGACCCTAACCAATCCATCCTCCCATCACTATCTATACATTCAATCACATTCCATACAAACTCTCCTTAATTAATTATTGTAGCACTTACTAGATCACATTTTCTTCTATGTTTCTTTAAGTGTGTGCATGTGTCTATTTTTTATTATTATTTTTACTATGCCATGAAACACACCATATCCTCCACCATAATTTCCCATATTGTGGATTTACTTGAAATATGTTTATTGGTACATTTTACTATCTACAACATGTACATTTTTTGTGATTCCTTTATCAACCAAACACATCATCATCAAAATCCATTATATTATGATATTTAGTACCATTTCAATATAAAATATTAGGTTTCTCTTTGCATGGATATTATATTCTAGTGTATATATGTGTCATCACAAATATAGTTTCATCATCATAATCTATTTATTATATCACATTTATGATTTTCTATTACATCACATTCACCATTTTCATTTTTATTTAAATTTCACATTCATATTATATCCACAAGTCATACGTTTTTATAAGAGAAACAAAGAATATAAGGAACATAATCACAATATCCATAATGATGCATCATAATTAAGAATATATATACACACATACAACCATTTAGTTTAAATAAAAAATGTAGCAACCACCATGTTTGTATTTTGTTGTGGTCCTTGATGGGTTCCAATAATTGTATATTTTGTATTTACACTATTTGTCCCTTCATTATTTTGTATTGACACCTGAGAGGTAATTCTGTGAATGTTATGCTAGATTAAATGTTTACATGCTTATGTATTTACATGTTTTTATGTTGTTGACATGATTATTTTTCATGTTAGATTTCATGCTTACATGGCTAGATATTATGCTTGGATTACGTACTTATATTTTATGTATACATCATTGTCTTTGCTTATGATTATGGAGTGGAAAGGATGATGTATACACTCATAACCAAAGGCTTATGATATTATGACTCTTTTTCTGATGGTTGATATTGCTTTAGATATATGATATATGATTCATGCACATGTACTTTAACTTTGATTGGAGTGATGCAGGTACTGATTATCAACTCGCCTAAATTCATAAGCCTGAGCATACTCTCATTCCCCGATGGTGGTTACTGGAGGTAGTCATATGCCAAATATCCCCTACCCTAGCCCACTGTACCCTGTTAGGGAAGTGTTTCCATGTTGTTTTCTTCCATCCAGTTACCTAATGGTAATGTCCGGAGCACCCTTCTGCCATAAGTGACTTTCCTACTTGTCTAATTGAGGTATTTGGTTTTGGTTTTCATTAATATTTTATGTGATTATATATACTTAATTTAGATTTGCGGTGTTTTGATGTGGTTCCATTGGCATCTTCACATGTTTTAAATATGGTATTTTATGGTGGTTAATTATTTGGGGATTTGAATTATTATTTTCTTGAGACTTTAAATATTTTATTTAAATATTTACTAATCCTTTTGGGAAAGCCATGTGTATTTTAATGTTGCATATTTTGTGACTTTAATTAATTGTTCATTTTGGGGGAGCTTTAATGCATAATTTTATCAAATGCTTTATTTTCTTTCTGATGGTTTTGGGGAAAATATAAAAGAAAAGGGAGCTTTGTTTTGGGGATAATTTTGGGGAGGGAAGAAATGAATTGTTGTTTTTGCGTGGGGGAAGAAACCCCATGATTTGGGTGACCAAGTTGGGGAGATTGTGAAAGTTTTTCTGAGAAGAATTTGTGGGTAGTAAATTGTTGAAATCTGCAAGCCAATTCTTGCTTGATGTCTAATTTTGGAGCTTAGTCATGCCTTCATCATTGAGCAATTCTTCATTTCTATTTTGAGGCAAATTGAGGTAAGTCTCTGTTAATATTCATTGTCATATAGCTAGTATCTTTTGCTTTCTAATTTGGGTTATTTTGGTCTCATCAAAATTGGAGGAACTCCACTTTTTCCTTTTTTTATATTGCTTGGAATTGAATGATGGTTGTTTTAAATGGTTATTGTTTCTCTGTAGTATTTTGTATGACTAATTTTAGTAAATCTCCAACAAACATGCAATGGGTTGATGGAAAAAATCTGTTTTATTGGCTCTTTCTTATTTTTCTCTTTTGCCCAATTTTTGTAAGAAAAAACATGTTTTTTTATTGCTGCTCATTACCCTCTTGATAAAAATAAAAATTAAGGGTGGATTTCATGTAGGAATGCCAAGATCTCAACTGGGTCTTTGACATTAGAAATGCAGGTAGTTTATTTTTGATTTTCTTCTAGTTTTTTAAAGACATTCTTTTAGAACAACATTTCATTTTTGTCCTAAACTAAAAAAATAAAATTAATTCAACTTGAAATGCTAGAATATAAATTAGGTCGACAGAATCACAATCCGGGAACTTTGAATTTTTACATAATTTCTAATACCTTCATTTCATATTGAATTCCATCTTAAATATGTCTTCCTACAACATTGTGTAGCTTAGATCTTCAAATACTTTCTATGATAGAATATTATGGATTTTGATTTGTTCCATGTTTTTGCATTCCTTTTGGCTAAACAGATGATCTTATCTAGGTAATAGAGTGGTCATATGGGTGGCTCTCTCTTAGGGCCTAGGGCCCATAGTAACTGGAAGGAATTAGTAAGCGGTTAAATGAAACAAGTGATAACTAAATAAAATTAATGGAGTAAAACACTAATAAGATAATGATTCCTCATGCATGGCCTTGAGCGCTTGTAAAGGCTAAGGATGCACTCGAAAAGGCCCATTCGTCTGCGGGGCATTGAGTTATCCATCTGCAGGGTGTGGATTCGGGCATGATTGAGTCTCCTCATCCCTATGAGAGGTGTACTTGATTCCATGTAGTGCCATCCCTTCGAGTACACATGATGACACTCCATCTGATATGCACTCTAGTATCTAGCCCTTGGTAGTCGTGAGTAGTACCCATCATGATATTGGATGAGCATTTCTTGTTGTGACATTGATTGTGTGCATTGCCTTCCATGTTTGCTCTGTGATTGATGTGAGTGTTGGCCTTACCTTTCATTTATCTTGCTACCTCTGTTTTGGCCTTGTGACTATCTCTGAGCATGGTGGGGTGGCCTCTTTTGAGTCCACATGGTAGGGAGGCATTGCCACCGCCATTGGGGACCGATGTACAGGTTATTGGAGCACCAGTTGGAGTCATCCCCTCATATGTATTTATCTTATTAGATGATGTATTTTATTCATGGAAATGCTATTGTATTCATACGTATTCCTTTATGCACATTGTACTCTCTTGAGAGAGAATGAAATCATAAATTTAATGAGAAGATATGTGATGATTATGTTTGGCTTACGGGTTCCAGTGTTGGTATCGGACTTGCGTGTACTATGATAATTCTTTTATGGATTTCTTTTCTTATTATCATGTAAAATTTGAGCTATGGATGTATATTCTTCCTTCATGTATCAAGTTTTTAAGTTTCTGGAGCAACACAGCTTGTTGTTAATAATTTGTGTTGTTGCTGCTAAAGTTCTAGCGCAACGCAGCTTGCTATTATGTGTTCTATAGAAGTTTTAGAGCAGATTTTTCAAAGTAAGAAGTTCTGAAGCAAAATTTTTGGAGCAGAGGTTCCGGAGCAGAAGCTCCGAAGCAGAGGTTATGGAGCAAGAAGTTCCTGAGCAGTAGGTTCCAGAGCATAATTTTTGGAGCTATCTTATTTGCTCCTGTTTGGATTTTTCTCTAGAGGGTAGTTTATTCCTCCCCCTTGGGTTGCATTATTCCATACTTAGCCTTATTTGTGGTTGATATATTGTTCTAGAAACTGCTTTTTGTGTAAGTTATCCTTTATGTTAAATAAATTAAATCTTGTCCTCTTTTGGCTCTGTAACGAGGAGTTGCGTGGTGGGATCTTATCTGGTATTAGAGCATATGTTCACACATGAGACTCTACATATTAAGGCCTTCTATGTTATGTTGTGTTTGGCATGTGTGGCGTGAGCTTGCTATATTGTTTTATAGTCTTGTTGTTATACTTTCATGCCGTAGTTTGGTGAATAGGTCATCCTTGTGATGATCTATTTTGATGTGTTCTTTGTTTTATTCAGAATGCCTCCTAGGGGTAGAGCTAGAGGAAGAGTTTGAGGTAGAAACTCTGTTCCTCATCATAGCACCCAGATTAATGCCAATTAGGGTAATTAGGGTGAACAACAGGGGGAACAACATGCTGATAACCAAGCCAAAGGGCTCGTGGGTGCTCAGGCTTTGGCTCTTTTGCAGTAGATTATGGATTGTTTAGGACCTCATCAAGAGGTATCTCGTGAGGAGGAGTCACACCCTTCTCATCAAGATGGTCAGGATGCTAGAGTTGAGCGGGATCATTCTCGTAGTCCCAGTCATTCAAGAGCAAATGTTGTGAGGGATAGGGTGGATGGAGACAGTGGTGATGCTGATCACATGAGGGATCTCCTTAGAGCCCATCCCCCTACTTTTCATGGTTCTGGTATAGGTACCGAGGCAGAGACTTGGTTGATAGATCTCGATTGATTCTTTGCTATGCATCCTTACAGTAGCAATACTAGAGCTCAATGTGCCATTATGCATCTCAGAGGCTTTGCGTCTACATGGTGGAGAGTAGAGGAGCAGAAGCTTCACCTAGACATTGCATTTGTTTCTTAGGGACTATTCTTAGAGAGGTTTTGTGCATGATTTCTTTCTGACTTCTACCGACAGAGACGTGCTGATGAGTTCCATGAGCTTCGTTAGTTGACTATGATGATAGATTAGTATGAGCACCACTTCTTTGAGCTTTAGCAGTATGCTAGCATTTTTTATGATGAGTCGATGTTAGTACAACATTTCATTAGGGGGTTGAATGCCCGTATTAGTGGTGGCGTTCAGGTGTTTGAACCGAAGACCTTAGAGATTGCCATGGAGAAGGAAAGATTGATAGAGGAGAATTTGGTTAGAGGCTTTGGTGGTCGAGGAAGAAATTATTCCAAGTGGTAGTTCCTCCTTTAGGATCGATTGCCACTTGGGTACAGTCTCGGGGGAGTTGAATTGTGAATCTCCATGCACCTTCTAGATACGGTTAAGCGACATAGGCATGGAATCTTCTACAAATTCTTGGTAGGTGGACGAGTCCTGAGTACTCAAATACAAGGGATCGTTCATGTCATCATTCTTAGGTAGGAGCGGTGATGCAGCGCAAAGTTCTTAGAGTGGGATAGTAGAGATCTAGGGGTGAAGGAACCCAACAGTCACGTGCACCATTTTTAGGCTGAGGTTTTGGAAGAGGTGGTTATTTTTCTTGTGGGCAGCAGGGTCATATAGTTGTTCAGTGTCCTCAGATCAATAGCTGGAGTAGTCAAATGAGCTACTTTAGAGCCTACGTTGAAGTGAAATGGTAGATCTCATGAGTTTTTCGTGATGGATAAGCTGT
Source organism: Sequoia sempervirens (assembly GCA_007258455.2). Classification (NCBI taxonomy): domain Eukaryota; kingdom Viridiplantae; phylum Streptophyta; class Pinopsida; order Cupressales; family Cupressaceae; genus Sequoia; species Sequoia sempervirens. The sequence continues at coordinate 10,653 of VDFB02007794.1, read as the reverse complement.
CAAAGGCTGACATCGAGGCACCATGGTTGAGTATTCGGTGTTATGTGGGATTACCACATCTATTTTGTTCATTCAGGAGCTTCAGATTCTTTTATTTCCCCTTCTCTCATAGAGCGTTGTGGACTTGTGGTGGCAAGGCAAGATGTTGGTTGGCAGGTTGAGTTAGCCACTAGAGCCAAGGTTGCTGTAGACTCCCTTGTTCATGGTTGTGTGTTGGATTTGGGCACCTTCACTACCACAGTGGATCTTCATGTGTTGCCTTTGGGATCCTATGAAATTTTTTTAGGCATGGATTGGTTGGAGACACACCAAGCCAATATAGATTGCCGGTGTAAGTCAGTTTGGTGTGTAGATGATGTTGGGAAGTGTGTTGAGTTAGTTGAGGTCTAGAGACCCATTTCTCTCTGTGTGATTTCAGCCATGCTATTGAAGCATGCCTTGCGGCAAGGTTGTCAAATGTTCGCTATTTTGGTTAGTGATCTTGCCAAGGGTGGGATTCAGGAGGTATCTCTTGATGACCATCCTCTTCTTCAGGAGTTTGCGGATGTCTTTCTGAGTGCCATTCTAGGTATGCCACCTAAGTGCGACATAGACTTCCATATTGATCTCATCCCTGGAGCGGAGCCTATCTCTCGGGCACCATATCATATGACTACTCAGGAGTTGAGTGAATTGTAGTTGTAGTTAGAGGAGTTACTGGAGAAGGGTTTCATTCATCCTAGTGTATCCCCTTGGGGAGCACCTATCATCTTCATGAAGAAGAAGGATGAATCTCTTTGCTTGTGCATTGATTATCGCCAGTTAAACAAAGTGATGGTGAAGAATCATTACCCATTGCCTCAGATAGATGATTTGTTTGATCAGATGAGGGGATCCAAGGTGTTCTCCAAGATAGATTTGAAGTCAGGATACCATCAACTTCGCATTCATGAGGTGAACATTCATCAGATAGCATTTCGTACACACTATGGGCATTATGAGTTCACGGTTGTTCCTTTCGGATTGACCAATGCTCTATCAGTTTTCATGAGTTTGATGAATGGGGTGTTTTGCACCTATCTTGACCGCTTCGTTCTCATGTTCCTTGATGATATTTTGATTTATTCGAGGACTATGGAAGAGCATGAAGGCCATTTGTGGTAAGTGTTGCAGTGCTTGTGAGATAATTAGTTATTCAGAAATTTGGCCAAGTGTGAGTTCTTCCAGACTGAGGTGAGATATTTGGGCCATATCATCTCAGGAGAGGGTATTGCAGTGGATCCTTCTAAGATTTACACCATTGTGGATTGGCTAGCACCGAAATATGTGGCTGAGGTTCACAGTTTCATGGGATTGGCAGGTTACTACCGCCGATTTGTGAGAGATTTCTCTCAGGTAGCCCATCCCATCACCTCTCTTCAGCGGAAAGGAAAGAAGTTTGTGTGGTTAGATCAGTGTGAGTCAGCTTTTCAGGCTCTTAAGGAGCAGCTAACTAGTGCACCCATCCTTGTAGTTCCAGATCCTACAGGTGATTTCATAGTGTGCATTGATGCTTCGTTGGAAGGTGTGAAATGATTCTTATGCGGGAGGATAGTGATTACATATGAGTCTTGTAAAGCTCAAGGATCATGAGATGAACTACCCCAACCATGATTTGGAGATTGCTTGATTGTCATCCATGCCTTATGCATTGGAGAAATTTCCTACTCTTAGGACATCAGTTTGCCAAAAATTGCATAGTAATCATCGCGATGCGCAATATATTTCAGCTTATTAGTCACGGATAACTCGACAGCATCATTGGATGGGTTCCTTTGTGAGTATAAACTTTGAGGGTTCGCTATATCAGGGCAAGGAAAATGTTGTTGTTGATGCCTTGAGTAGGAGACATGAGATCTCAGTTTTGTCCCTTGAAGTGGATTTGCAGAGCCGTATCTTGGAGTCACTTGTTGGCTATATGCAGGATCATCATGGAAAAAATAGGAACTTAAGTGGTGAAAAATTCAAAAAATTAGAGTTAGGCAACTTGACATAAAAATTTGATAAATTATCTATATTATTCCAAAAATATTTAAGAAAAAATTGAATATAGTTTTCTAAACTACTAGGTTTATTTAAAAACAAGCAAGAAATCTATTTGGTGAAAATTTTAAATTTCAATGTAATATTACTTAAATTTAGGAAAAAATAAGAATTAGGTGTACATTTATTACACCCTATACAATAAAATGAAAATATTTTTACAGATTCTATATATAAGTAGAGGACTCGTGTCCCAATGTGATGCATATTTTTTGTAATTTTTTCCAAGTAAATAATTAATTGGATTTTTTATTACAACTTTAATATAAAAACTCATATATTAAATACCTTAACCTCAAAACTTCTTGATTCAATTTTTTAATCTTATAGTATGTGAAGCATAGAATGTGACACATGTTTTAGATTCAAAAATGTATTCATTGAAAGATATAGATGTTTTAATCAGCCTATCAATATGAATTTATTCTTAATTCAAATAGAAAATGCATAATAATTATTTATTAAATTCAAAGTAAGCATAATTTATATTGGTGGAAAGCTAAGAATCTCCTTTAAAAACCCTTTTCGTTTCATCGATTTTGGGTAAAAAAAAGTCATCAGCCACATACCCTACACATGCCCATCATATCACTGCTTTTTGGCCAATCATGATCCTGCACATACCCTCTGAGTGATACTTGGTATCAGGAGGTAAAAGAAGAAATTGAGTTTGGGAGAGTCTTTGAGGGTAGGTTTGCAGGTTTCTCTCTCGAGCCTAATGGATTGTTGCGACATATTGGTCGCATTTATGTTTCAAATTCTGGTGATCTTCGTTCCTTGGTTTTGTCAAAGGTTCATCCTGCACCCTATTCAACTCATCCAGGTATCACGAAGATGCATGTCGATCTTCGACAATTGTATCATTGGGCAGGGTTGCAGCGTGATATTTCTGATTTTGTGGCTCAGTGTCTCAAGTGCCAGCGGGTGAAGGCAGAACATCAGCGCCCGACATGATTGTTGCAGCCTCACTCCATCCCTGGATGGAAGTGGGATATTTTATCTCTTGATTTTATAGTGGGGCTACCTATGTCTTCATTTCGTCATGATGCTATTATGGTTACAGTGGACAAGTTGTCCAAGGTGGCACACTTCTCACCCATAAGGTCTTCGTACACTACAATGTCCGTAGCTTGAGTGTTTATGGAGGATATTATGCGGTTGCATGGTATTCCTCATAGAATCATTTATGATCATGATCCAGTGTTCACTTTAGCTTTGTGGACTTCTTTCTAGCATGCTTTGGGAGCTCAACTTAATTTTAGGTCTGCATACCATCCCGAGACTGACAGATAGACAAAGTGGGTTAATTAGGTTTTAGAGGATATGCTTCGAATGTACACTATGGATAAGCAGTATCATTGGGGGGACTACTTGTACCTGGTTGAGTTTGCCTATAATAATCAGTACCAAAGTTCTCTCGGTATGTCCCCCTTCTAGGCCTTGTATGGTAGGTCTTGTTGGACACCATTAAGTTGGGATCGCTTAGAGGACTGAGTTCTTTTGGGTCCATAGATGCTTCAGGATATGGAGCAACAGGTAGTGTGAATTAGAGAGCAGTTGGCTACAGCTCAGAATCCACAAAGGAAGTATGTCGACGCCCATAGGTTGGACAGGCACTTTTTAGTGGGTGATAGTGTGTTTCAGAGAGTTCATCCACGAAATATCCCTATCCATTATGGGAAAGGCTCGAAGTTGGCACCTCGTTTTGTTGGACCTTTTGAAATCCTTGAGAGGATTGGTCCAATTGTCTATCACCTTGAGCTACCACCGAGTCTATCACGCATCCATGATTTTTTCCATGTTTCTATTTTTAGACAGTATATTCTTGATGTGACCCATGTTCTTGATTGGATTGATTTGTAGGTCGAGGCAGATGGGAAGCTTTCCTTGGAGCCTATACAAATCCTGCAACATTGGAGGTTGACCCTCAGGGGTCGGGACATAGAGCAGGTAATGATCTAGTGGGATCCTGATGGTGAGTCCTCAGCATCTTGGGAGGATGTAGCGAGGATGAGAGAACTTTATCCATATCTTTTTGCAGGCTTCCTGGAGTAAGCCTGGCCCTAAGGGGGAGGATGTAACAACCCCCATGTTTGTATTTTGTTGTGGTCTTTCCTTGATGGATTCCGATAACTGTATATTTTGTCTTTACACTATTCGTCCCTTTATTATTTTGTATTGACACCTGAGAGGTGTAATTCCATGACTATTATGTTGGATTACATGTTTACATGCTTACATGTTTATATGTTGTTATGTTGTTTACACATGATTATTGTTCATGCTAGATTTCATGCTTACATGGCTAGATATTATGTTGGATTACATGCTTATATTTTTATGTATACATCATTGTCTTTGCTTATGTATGAATATGGACAGGAAAAGGATGATGTCATAACACTCGTAACTGAGAGGCTTATGATATTGTGACTCTTTTTCCTGATGGTTGATGTTGCTTTAGATATATGATATATGATTCATGCATGTATGTATGTTAACCTTTGATTGGAGTGATGTAGGTACTGATTATCGACTCCGCCTAAATTCATAAGCCTGAGTGTACTCTCATTCCTTGATGGTGGTTACTGGATGTAGTGACAGGCCAAATATCCCCTACCCTAGCCCACTATAACCTGTTAGGGTAGTGTTTTCGTGTTGTTTTCTTGCATCCAGTTAGCTAACAGTAACGTTTGGAGCACCCTTCTCCCATAAGTGACTTTCCTGCTTGTCTCATTGAGGTATTTGGTTTTGGTTTTCATTAATATTTTATCTGATTATATATATATTTAATTTGGATTGTCGGTGTTTTGATGTGGTTCCATTGGCATCTTCACGTGTTTTAAATATAGTATTTTATGGTCAATAATTATTTGGGGATTTGAATTGTTATTTTCTTGAGATTTTAAATATTTTATTTAAATATTTACTAATCCTTTTGGGGAAGCCATGTGTATTTTAATGTTGCTTATTTTGTGACTTTAATTAATTGTTCCTTTTGGGGGAGCTTTAATGCAAAACTTTATCAAATTCTTTATTTTCTTTTTGATGGTTTTAGGGAAAATATAAAAGAAAAGGGAGCTTTGTTTTGGGGATAATTTTTTGGGAGGGAAGAAAGAAATTGTTTTTTTTGCATGGAGGAAGAAACCCCATGATTTGGGTGACTAAGTTGGGAAGATTGTGAAATTTTTTCTGAGAAGAATTTGTGGGTAACAAATTGTTGAAATCTACGTGCCAGTTCTTGCTTGTTGTCTAATTTTGGAGCTTGGTCATGCCTTCATCATTGAGAAATTCTTCATTTCTATTTTGAGGCAAATTGAGGTAAGTCTCTGTTAATCTTCATTGCCGTATGGCTCTTTCTAATCTGGGTTATTTTGGTCCCATAAAAATTGGAGGAACTTCTCTTTTTCTTATTTTTTTTGTTTTGCTTGGAATTGAATGATGGCTGTTTTAAATGGCTATTGCTGCTCTGTAGTATTTTTTATGACTGATTTTGTAAATCTCCCACAAACATGAAATGGGTTTATGGGAAAAATCTGTTTTATGGGCTCTTTCTTATTTTTCTCTTTTGCCCAATTTTTGTAAGAAAAACCATGTTCTTTTTATTGCTTCCCATTTCCCTTTTGATAAAAATGAAAATTAAGGGTTGATTTCATGTAGGAATGCTAATATCTCAACTAGGTCTTTGGCAGATTTGAAATTTGGGCACTTTTTTTTTTGGTGATTTTCTTGCCTAGTTTTTAAAAAAGGATGTTTTTCAGAACAACATTTCATTTTTTGTCCGAAACTAAAAAAAAAAGGTGGATTCCAATTTGAAATGCCAAAATATAAATTGGCTCGGACTTAGAATCGTAATCCAGGCACTTTGAATTTTTACATAATTTCGATGCCTTCATTTCATGTTGAATTCTAGCTCTTAAATGTGTCTTCTTACAACATTATTAGCTTGGCTATTTTAAATACTTTCTATGACAGAAAATTATGGCTTTTCCTTTTGTTCCATATTTTTTTGGATTCCTCATTTGGTTAAACAAGATGATCTTAGGTCTAGGTAATAGAGTGGTCATATGGAGTGGCTCTCTACGGGCCCAGGGCCTACAAGTGGCTACCAGGGGAACTAGTAGCAGAGTTAGAGTAAACAAGTGATAACTAAATAAAATTAATAGGGTAAAACACTAATAATATAGTGATCCCTCGTGCATGGCCTTGAGCGCTTGTAAAGGCTAAGGATGCACTCGAGAAGGCCCATCCATCTGCGGGTTGTGGATTCAAGCATGATTGAGGCTCCTCATCCCTATGAGAGGTGTACTTGATTCCATGTGGTGTCATCCCTTTGAGAATGCAAGATGACACTCTATCTGATGTGCACTCTAGTATCTAGCCCTTGGTAGTCGTGAGTAGTACCCGTCCTGATTTTGGATGAGCATTTCTTGTTGTGACATTGATTATGTGCATTGCCTTCCATGTTCACTCTGTGATTGATGTTAGTGTTGGCATTACCTTTCCTTTGTCTTGCTACCTTTGTTTGGGCATTGTGACTATCTCTGAGCATGGTGGAGTGGCCTCTTTTAAATCCACATGGTAGGGAGGCGTTGCCACCACCATTGGGGACCAATGTACAGGTTATTGGAGCACTAGTTGGAGTCATCCCCTCTTTTGTAATTATCTTTTAGATGATGTAGTTTATTCATGGAAATGCTATTGTATTCATACTTATTCCTTTATTCACATTTTACTCTTTTGAGAGAGAGAAAGAAATCATAAATTTAATGAGAAGATATGTGATGATTATGTTTGGCTTACGGGTTTCGGTGTTTGTATCAGACTCGTGTGTACTATGATAGTTCTTTTATGGATTTATTTTCTTATTATCATGTAAAATTTGAGCTATAAATGTATATTATTCCTTCATGTATCAAATTGTTAAGTTTCTGGTGCAACACAGCTTGTTGTTAATAATCTGTGTTGTGCTACTAAAGTTCTGGCACAATGCAGCCTGTTGTTTTGTGTTGTTCTATAGAAGTTCTAGAGCAGGAAGTTCCAGAGCAAAATTTCTAGAGCAGAGGTTATGGAGCAGGAAGTTCTGGAGTAGAGATTCTAGAGCAGAAGTTCCAGAGCAGAAGTTCTGAAGCAAGAAGTTTCAGAGCAAAAGTTCTAGAGCAGAGGTTCCTGAGCAGAAGTTTTGGAGCAAGAAGTTCTAGAGTAGTAGGTTTCAGAGCATAATTTCTGGAGCTATCTTATTTCCTTTTGTTTGGATTTTTCTCTGGAGGGTAGTTTAGTCCTCTCCCTTGGGTTGCATTAGGCCATACTTGGCCTTGTTTGTGGTAAATATATTGTTCTAGAAACTGCTTTTTGTGTAAGTTATCCTTTATGTTAAAAAAATATATCTTGTCCTCTTTTGGCTCTTAACCTTTGAGGTTGCGTAGTGGTATGTTACATAAAACATCCTAATAAACATCACATAATATGTCAAGCATGAATCCAATACATGTATCAAAACAACAGTGTTTACAATGCTCCAAAATCTTAATACTTCATCATATGATGATATCAATAATACATTATATAAAATGGCATATAGAATTGTAAAAAAATATCTCATACTTTTGTACATTCACACATAGCTGCTACTATCACCCTCTCCCTCGTGCTACACTATATTTGTCCCTAAAAATGGCGATATTTTGACTTGTGTCCGTAGATGCAATGGTCTACTCACTTAGAGATATCAATCTAATAGCCCTACTAAAACTCTTGACTAAATACTTGACACCTCTACATACAATGGATCCTTACAATTCTTGGGAACTACCTTATAACTTAGTTCTCTATCTTATGTTACCCCCTTATGTGCTTGATCCATCCTATTTTTAGTCAAGTCATCTTGAAATTCTTGTTCTAGGCCTTGAAACTCTAGATATATCCAAGTGCCACATTTCCCTTCATGTGTTACCTTTGTGAGCGTAACCTAGTTCTCTCCTACTTTACTCTTCACCATATCTCCTACATCTACAAACCATCCACCATAAAAAAATTATCATTTCTCACCTCCACCATTATCTCTCTATTCATTTTCTCTCCACCTAACTATAATTCAAATACATTTCTCTCTCATTACATGAATTCTATATCTCTTTGTAGCACATATCCATCTATTTCATGTTATGTATTTAATCTATATCTCAATTTAAATAAGCCCTATCAATTTCCATTTGTAATCCTAATATAGTCAAAAATCACACTACTGTATTTTTCAATAGGATATCGAAGCTTGACCCATCTACTCTAGATTTCTTGACTCCTAGGGACCACACCAACTAAACCTATAATTTGGAGGGTCGCCTAAATATTTGGCATCTCTACCTTAGGTACCTATATAAACTTACCAACACCTTGCATCCTCTAGTTTTTATAAACTATTTTATCATCCTATACCATCTAATCATCTCAAACCATATGCTCATCTTATCTCTATTTCCCATATTTTCTCATCTACTCATCCCACCCCATCTAGTGTTACCTTGTATTATCTTGATCTAGTTTCCTCTACTCATTTCTATCTCCACTCACCACCTACTCTTATGAAATATTGTCTCATAATCCCTACCACATATATTATCAATACTTTTAAGGCCCATCCCCTTCAACCATGGATCATTACTATCCACCGCCCTCAAATATTCCATCTCTACTTATGAAACCCATGCTAATATGACCTAACTTCAACTATTTTTCACCATATACTGATCCACTTACCTACCCCATAATAACATCATCTTATACAAATGAGAAAACATAAGAGGCTCTGTTGGGATTCCTTATTAGATCCCAAACTACAATTTTTTTTATCAAGCTAATGCTACATAATGATATAATTCTATTGGGTTAGTACAAAAAATAGTGTGAATAATATCCATAGGTATTTACTCTATCATGAATAGATAATATACCCTTCTATAAGTATTTATAATACATGCCAAATCCCCTAACATCATTATCATCACCCATATTATAAGATAAATATATCAATCTTAGAATTCCACTACTTTGATAGGGCTATCAACATCATTGTATTTACATGTACCTCTACAATCATGACCACATCATTTAAAAAATATCTACAATTAAATATATCTCTACCTCTCTAAACTATCACAATAGTTGTATTACAATCAATAATCTCTCTAGTTTCACTAACATTGACAAATCTGCTTCCACCATATCTACACCACATATTCTTTTGGATTCTTCCTTACCAACCCTACCCTTCCTAATGCTAGGCCCCTTTCTCTACCTCCAATTCCCTTACATAAGTTCTATATTTTTTAGTTCCCTTGTAGTTCTTTCATAAGCACAACACATCCAAGATACATATGTAAAACACCATCCCTCTCTTATTTTCTCTAATTCTATACATAGGCGTTGTCTACATAGCACCCATACCACCTTGCTTGTGCAAATATTATACAAGGACCATGAAAGTATGGATTCTATATAATAATTTGCATAGTTTCTTGCAATAATACCATTCAAATGTGGTAATAGTGTATTGATTGTGCAAGTTCTATGCATGCATGGTTGTTGTACAACAACCGTATTCCATTTCTTTGGAAAGTGACATACATGTGTTACACCTATACAAGTTTATCATTGGTAATTTTATTGTAGGTTGTAAACACTTTGGATGTGCTAACTTTGATGCTCTACTCAATACTGCCCCCTCTTCCCTCTTCTCATTAGAGGTCCTATTCTCTCACTAGAAAAAGTAAAAAAGAGCTCCTTGCCCACTCTTTTTCTTTTCTTCTCCTAATCCAATTGACATCCTTACTTTTCCTTCCCATTTTTCTTTTACATTCTTATTTATCATTCTCTAGCCTACCAATCTTTCTTGTTGATTTTAAGAGACTCCCAAAATCCTTTTCTATCTTGTCACCACTCTTTACATGACATCACTACTATCTTTCTCATTGAAAATATTTTTTAGTGGCTAGAGGAATCTAATGCTAACTATTTAATATTCATTAAAAAAAAAAAATTCTTTAAGTTGCTAGGGTTACCTGGTGCCCATATAAAAGAAAGTAAAAATTTAGAAACCCCAAATCCACTTTGACTTGTCCACATTAATTTCTTGTAAATTAATTAAATAAATCATTATTTAATCAATTTGGATAATTATCCCCAATTTAGCTATTTTTCATGAATAAATTTATCCAACAAATTTAATCATGTAACAATTAATTATTTAAAGTAACTTAGTAAATCAATTTTATGTCACAATTAATTAATATGACCAATATCATAATTAATTTCCTTCACATCACTAATGTTTATTAATTAAATCCACTTCACTAATTAACATTAGTCCCCATTTCCCCCAACTAATGAAGTAACTAACACATACTTATTTAATTTATTAGTCTAATTAATCAACCTCTCATATTTTTCTAATTCAAAATTCAAACCCATGTCACTAAAATAGAAAAGAACTTCACCCATTATGTCCACCATCCTTTTTAAATATAAGGAGAAATCTAGGCCCTCTACCTTCATGCATGTCTTCTTAAAAAACTTGTCACCATTACTTTCTCGTGC
>VDFB02007792.1:0-27613 GCA_007258455.2 Sequoia sempervirens | reverse complement strand
TTCCATGGTTATAGTTCTATTTTTTGGCCTGTGTGCCTCCCTGGATATGGTGTTTCTTGTTGCTGGCTGGTGGTGTTGTTTTACCCACCTTGTTCTCTTTTAAGTTTTGGCTATACCATGGGATTAGGGCCCTTCCCTTGCTTATCTAATCAAAGACATAAAAATAATACATGACATCTTAATAGAAATTTAAAAGCAAGATAGGCTTTACTAAACTTGATTAAATCGATAATACTATATTAATAATATTGGATCCCTAAACTAAATTGGATCCCTAAACTAAGTGTTGAAAGAACTTATTTATAAGGTTTACAAGACATTGAGTGAAAATAAAATAAAATAAAATAACAAAATATTTTCTCATACTAAATCTAAACTCAATCAATATTCAATTAAACTAGATAATAAAGATTACTATATACTATGAACATACTTTCTTGAAGATCATCTAAAAATAACTTCTTAGAATATGCTCATCTTCTTGAAAAAAGTGATGACTAATAATGTAATCTATTAATAGCTCTAATTAAAAATAATGAATCTTGATAGGTGGCTAAACATATGACAATTTTGATGAAGCTTCTCTATTTTATATATGAGAACTCCTCGAAGACATCAAAACTATGACAATTCACCAATCTTAATGACATGAATGGAAATAATTCTCAATTGATCTCCCTATACCAAATTCCAACTTAACTATAAACCCTCGAAATAAAGAATAACATCCCATAATTGTTCTCATGTAGCAACACTCAAAACCCTATAAAATTAACTAAATATCTTTAACAGAGTCCTCTTCTCATTTGTTTTCACTCTACTAGTTTTTCTTCTTTGAGTTCATTGAATTAATGAAAAAGTTGAAGAAACATGATAAGGATTTAAGAAAAATTCTAGAAATCAACTCAAAAACCTTAAGCGTTGTCTTTTTTGACAATCTTGAATTTTCTAGAAATTTATTGTAGATAGTAAAATCTTAGCATTGATTTGGATGAAAATTCTTTATGAAATAGATGAAAGCGGTATGTATAAAAAGATGGGAGCCAAAGAATGTCAAAAAAAATTAAATCAAAATAATCTATAACATGTTCAGGATGAACTTTGGGTGACCCCCTTCAACGACTTTTGTATTGGATCTCAGGGTGTTTTTGTGTTAGATTATATTGTTGATGGTAATTGGAAAAGGCTTGATTTGGTTAATAGGGATCTTAAACCCCTCTATTAGTTCTTATCTCTGATTCATATTTTGGCTTCCTTCCCTACTAATCGGCTTCCTTCCCTATTGATAGAGGGGTGTGGCAGTTTTCTCCGAATGGCCAGTTTTCTATGTCTTCAAATTTTTCTAACCATATGCATATCTTTGGCCCCCCTCCTTTATGGCGTCACATGTGGAACCTAAAGCTCCTACCTAAAGTCAACATTTTTTTTTGTCTTCACTGTCAAGATAAAATCTTGACTCTTAACAATTTGTCTAAGAGGGGTTATGCTCTGCCTAATAGATGCTTATTGTGTAAGGAGATTGTTGAGGATGTTAATCATCTTCTTGTTGGTTGTAGTTTCTCTTCAGAAGTCTGGGCCCATGTCCTTCAGTTGTGGAATTTATCTTGGGTCTTCCCTTCATCTATCATGGACCTTTGGTCTTAGTGGGTGGCTCCTACCTTGAATCCTGCTCTTTCTTTGTTATGGTCTCTTATTTTTCCGCATGTGGCGTGGGGAATTTGGAAAGAACGGAATAATCGTACCTTCCATCAGTCGGAGCTTCCTCCCTTAAGGCTTACTTTCAAAATTTGTGAAGTGATAAGAGAAAATTTTCTTTTTGAAGTCCCTCTGCTTTATATCCATGGTCTGAAGGTTGTGGTCTTTGATCATGACTTGTCGATTGGTAGCAGATGGAATCTTTCTTGTGGTATTTCTTTGTTGTTGAAGAAACCTAAATCTTCCAAGGAGGGGGTTCATTGGAAAGCTCCCTCTCAGAATGGTTCAAAGTTAACTTTGAAGGTGTTGCTAACAGGAATCTGAGACCAGCTGGTTGTGGGGGAGTGTTACGTGATGAGTATGGTAGGCTTGTCTCCATGGTGGTGCTTCGTTTGGGAACCCAGACAAACCACTTTGCAGAGGCATCAATAGCCTATCATGGCCTCCTTCTTGCTAAAGAGGTTGGGCTGAGAAAAGTGTGGTTGGAACAGGATTCCCTTAATATTATTAACTATTTAATGAAGGTGAATCCCCCATCGTGGTCCATCATGCTTATCATCGAGGATTCTCTTTCTATTTTAAGTTCCTTTGATGATTATAAAATTTCACATGCTTTCCATGAGGCAAATACCTTGTTTGATGGTTTTGCGAATGTGGGGGTCTTGTCTCATAAATGTTGGCATTTTATGATACCATCCTCATTAATCTTCAAAGAATTATTTATCATGATCAAATGTCTTGTCTCGTAGTGGTAATCTTAGGAGATAATGTTTTTTTTTGGCTTTATCTCCTCTCTATTTGGTTTAGGAATATAGAGTTTAGAGCCCATTCTAAAAATAATTAAATCTTATGGAAATGAGCTGATGGATGTGGTAATTATAGCAAGGTGTACTCGTGCTATCAGGTTTACATGGATTATGGGGGCCTTATTGCCTTGTTTCTAGATTGTTCTCTTAGTTCTTTCTGCTCAAAAATAAGGAGAAGGTCGCAGTGAGGGTGTCTTTGGTTTCCATGGGGGGAGATTGTTGCAGACAAGAGCTTCTTTCCTGTGAGGAGTTTAGTGGTAATGCAGTTGTGTGGGAGTATTTGGAGAAGGGGGGATTTTTCCCCTATCTACTTAAACTGCATGGGTTTGATTCCAAGGCCACTAAGGTTTTTGTAAAGGGCTGGAATAATCGTATGTTGCGCTATTAGGGGGTGGAGGTGAATATTACTGAAGGCTTAATTGTTGAGGGTTTAATTGCTAAAATCATAGGATTACCCATGAATGGTTTGTAGAGACCATGGGGCTTCCAAGTGTGTTTTGGCTAATTTCTTCCAGGGTAAGGAATGAGACAAGCTTAGGGGTGTGGGAAGCGGAGGGTATGACCATTCTTCTATCAAGCCACTTTGGAGGGATGTGGCGTTGGCAATTATGAAATATTTCACGCTTGATGGTAGGTATTTTGTAACCTATGGGTACCATTTTATGCTATTGAATCACTTTAGGCACAATAGTTTGGTGTCATTTCTCTACTATTTTCTCCTCTCCATCGAAACTAGCATAGAAGATAATAGAAGAAATGCTAGCAAAGCTATTCTCCATGAGGGGCTCATGCTCCTAATCATTGACTATATCAAAATGAAATTTATTCTTGAAATTCCTAATATTTCTAGTGGACAGAAATGTAAGGGGCCTACTCTAGGTTATGATATGGGGGACTTTGCAGAGGAGTGCCAGGATAGGGATTATAAGGAGGATGGCTCTGAAGAGTTGGAGTCATTGGATAAAGATGATAAGCCTATGCAGGACCTCGATCCTGAGATATCTAATTCTTGGTCGAAGGGCTATGTGACTGACATTGAGATAAAGGAGGTTGTGACATTTGGTGCCAAGAAGGGGTCTAAGGGGAAGAAAGGTGGTCTAAAGGATGAGAAGCAGGATTGCAGGATAGGAAAAATCTTGGTTGAGGATGGTGTGAAAGATTTTGGTGTGTCCCATGTTCATACTATTAAGGGGAAACATGGGAGCAATAAGGTTGATAAGGGGCTTTGTGTGGAAGAAAAAGGTCTTCTAGGCAATGGCATTAAGAGTTCTGGGAATGTTTCAAGAATGTCTCCGCCTTAATAACCTAAGGAATGTTTGCAATTGTGTATAAAAAGTGTAATAATTTTTTTTTAAATTATAATTATTAAGTTAATTAGTTGCATACATTCGTTAAGTTACGCGATGTTACACTACTTTGAGTTTCCATAGACGACTTTAGTATTTCGCATTGCACAAATTAATTAATAACATAAAGATAAACATTGCATATCATTTGAAACTCCATTCAAGATAACATAAAGTACAAACTTGTTTCCTTACATTGCATTTGATAAAATAATACATTACTCATCCATCTGATGAAGTAGTTCAATAATAATTGCAATTACATTTACATTGTTCGCCTCATAACAATTGAGGGATGTTATACAATACAAGTTTACAATAATGCAATAAAGAAAGTATACATAAGTTTCCAAGTGCGAGCTCTCCATCCATGAAGCTCTCGATGCCATGATCACAAAACTGGGGACCCAACGGAGTAAGGTGCACGTTCCACCCAACCATGTGGTACCCGTAGGTCCACCCCCATGCTAGAGATAGTAATATGGTTACCTAGACATAATCTACTAATCCCTAGACACTAGTACATAACAAACTAATGGTTACATTGCTTCCATATTTTGACAATTGAATGTGTTACATACACAAGGTTAATTGTTACTTTAGGTGGAGTGTCATCACAACATTGCAAAGGTTACCCTGGTGTTTCTTTCTAGGTTCCAGCCCCCAACTTGGGTTACCCTAGTAACCTCTTACGAAACCCGGCCCCATTGCAAACCATTGTGGAATCAAATGTCTCTTAAAGAAACAAGACACTGATTTGCCATTCCAGGCCTTCTCATCTTATACTCAAGACTGAACTAGCTCAAGAGTCATAAGCAAGGCATAAACATCTTATTAAGAGTTTTAATCTAACTATTGTGTTCATTTAGTTATCACTGACTTACTAACTCTTTGCAAGTTACCCTGACACCACTTTGTGTGTCGGCCCTTACAAAAAGCCACTCCCCTAAACATAACAAAGGAATTCTAAGTTCACTATCTAGGGTAGACAAAGTGCACAAATTCAACATATAATACCAAATATACCACAATGTACATCACAATTCGTTCACAAAATCAGGTGCACTACCCTAACTTGTTCAATCACATGGAACCAAAGTCAAATTTACTCCCTTAAAAAGATTGCAACTGGAAGACTTAAAATCACTTAAAGATAAATTTTCCCCTTTTACCCAATAAAAGTTTAAAACAACTTAAAACGAATACACGTCTATCATTGGGATATATTAAATCCAGTCATACAATTAAAAGAGAGAAAGTATCTATTTCTAATCTTTTTTCTTTTCTTAACAACAGTTCTTAAAACATTTAATAATTATGCTCATTGAAAACATAATATGCATAACTATCTAAATACAAATAAATTCTTATTTCTCATTTTTCTAAAATAATTTTTTTCACATTAATATTTTAATCAAATATTCTCAACATTAAATATATATTCATAATACATATATATATATATAAATATACATTTACATATATACATAAATATATACATATATATATTTAATAAATATAAATATATATATAATATATATATATACACATATATATAAATATTTAAATATAACAGTGAAACCCTAAATCAAATTTAATAGTCAAAATAAAATGAATTTTGTAATTTCCAGTTTTGAACACCGAATAAATGCATTTTATACAGTCGCGGCGCTGTGTACACAGTGTACACAGCCCTCCCCGTATGGGGAGGCGGCTGTGAGACAACCGCCGTTTCCTGTGAGGGCAGCGCCGGCTGCCTCCACAGTCGTTGCCCCATATGGGGGCGGCTGTGGGGTAGCCACGACCCCCTAAACATAAAATGCAGTGCTTAAAATATTGCATTTTATTTCATATAAAATAAATAATCTAAAACCTGCGAAATTTACAATTTCGCAATATAGAAATTTAATTTGTTTTAAAAAGAATACACCTGTACGGCGACGGATATGGAAATAAATATATTTTGACAATTCAATTTATATATGATGCAAATATATATAAAATATATGTACATATATATATATTAAATATATATATATATGTATATATATATTTATATTTCATAGGATTTCACAATAAAATATACAAAAGTTTCATCAGGATTACAGTAAGGAAATCAGAGAAACTTAAAATTTTCTTTGGGGTTTTCATGCGGGAATTAGGGGAAATTGTAAAAATTTCAATAGGGATTTCAAAGAAGAATATGCACAATATTTCCGTTCAAAACCAAAATTACCCAGAGGTTTAATTTTCTCTTTCAACAAATATTTTCCCCACAAAATTTTAAATGCTTCCTACAGAGAAGATTCTACAGAAGCTTTCTGAAATCATCAAATTTTCACACGACAAAATATAATCTCTTTTCACAGACATTCCCTTTCAAAACAAATAAAATAATTCACAAGAAGATTACCTATTTTCCTGTGCTTCAGAAAACTGACTGG
Source organism: Sequoia sempervirens (assembly GCA_007258455.2). NCBI lineage: Eukaryota > Viridiplantae > Streptophyta > Pinopsida > Cupressales > Cupressaceae > Sequoia > Sequoia sempervirens. The sequence continues at coordinate 21,322 of VDFB02007792.1, read as the reverse complement.
GAAGAACTTTGCCTGTAGCTTTCACAATTCTTTCCCAAGAAACCAAGCCCAAATAGCAACCAAAATACAAACCAAGAAATCTTCCACAAGTATACAGTATTTCCAAAATAACATAAACATATAGTTTTGCAAAAGCTCGGATATTCTTTCCTCGTCAAGAAATTGAATAACCTCTGTGTTTTTCCCCAGATCCAAATTATCCTCCGTGAACAAATTTCCTCAACAATAATCAATAAATGCACTGGCACACATGTCGAGGAGGGGCGTAATGCTTGGGATCATGGTATGCCAAGCGGGCCAGCAAGTGGCAAAAATTTAAGAAAAATCAGGTGTTGACAACTTTGACATAAATATTTGAATAAGTTATCTATATTATTTCAAAATATGTAAGAATAGAATTTGTAGAAAATTGAATGTAGTTCTAAAATACTAGGTTTATTTAAAATAAATAAAATCTATTTGGTGAAAATTTGGAAATTTCAATCATTAGTACTTAAATTTCAGGGGAAAAATAAAAAGAGTAGGTAATGCAATGGGCCACCCTAACCATAATAAAATGATAATATTTTTTTTTTTAAGATTTTATATATGATAGAGGACTCATGTTCGGATGTGATGCATATTTTTTTGTAATTTTTTCTAAGTAAATAATTAATTATGAATTTTTATTACAACTTTTTAGAAATATAAAACTAAATGCAATACGACCACCTTAGCTTGGTCAAAATTTCATGAAATTCAATTTTTTTTTTTAATCCTATAGTATGCAAAGCATAGAATGTGACGCATGTTTTGGATTCAAAATATGATACCGTTTGAAAGTTATAAATGTTTTTCAATCGACCTATCGATCGGGGACTTTAGTCATAATTCTAATAGAAAATGAATAATAATTTATTTATTAAATTCAAATTAAATCATAATTTATATTTTGGAAAGCTGAGAATCTCCTCTAAAACCCTTTTCATTTCATTAATTTTTGGGTGAAAAAAAATTAAATTGACCACATACCCTACAAATATTGCCACTTTTGGCATACCATGATCTGCACATGTCAAGAAGTGCAAAATATCTTTTAACCACTTCTCGACAATCTTGCCTTTCCAAGATTTTGCATGATTTAATTCATTTATTTAAATTTAAAAATCAAATTTCAAATTGCATGCATTTATTTTATTTAATTTAAATTTACAATTTCCAAATACAAAAATTTATTTAATAACCAAAAATACCATTTCCACAAATTATTTAATTTAAATATTGAATCTATTCACACACAATTTTAACACAATTTAATTTAATTAATTAATTTATTTAATTAAATAAATTTAATCTTTTAAGATCAAACCATTTAACCAAACAAGCTAATTAATTAATTAAATAACAAGCAACCAAATTCTTCAACATTTAAAAATTAATTTAAATAACAGTAAATAAAACATAATTAACTATTATTTAAATTGACATTTTCCTTTCAAGCAATTAAACCAAACAGAAAAATACAAAACAATCCTATGACTCTGAACTAAAACATACGATGTACTAAGACCAGGTTATAGACTAGACTAGGATAAATAGAAACTCTACCTCGATCAACATTTCTGTTGAGTCTTGACACCTTTCGGACACGAAGTAGCAGGTGGTCGATTGTCATGTACTTGCAATCTACAACCAAGCAATAACATGCATATATATATATAAACCATTGAATAGGCACACGTGCGAGAGAAAATCCGCAGGATATCATAGGGCACTTTCATGGCCCGAGTGATGCAATTCCGTTCTCCACACCAATACACGTCACATCAGACTGAAAAATTAAATAATAGTTAGTCCATCATAAACATATATATAGCAATAATCATCTGAAGGAAAATATCTACGCTATATCAAAACATGTCAGAAATCAGTAATCACCATACAATGTATCATCATATTCTTGAATAAATCCACTATAAGCTCAAAACCCGGCGATCAAAATATCCAAACAAAGTATCATATTCTAACAGTGAAAACATACTTATTGAAAGAAACATAAGCATAAATGGAGGGTACTTCTGGTGGACCCAACTGAGGGAACCCTCGATGAGAATTCTTCAGCTGAATTAAAACCCATATGCCAGGGTTTGATAAACAATCCAACATGATTATAAAAGTAGGGTTCCCCCTCAAAAACCTGATTCCTATTAGCCATATTGGAAAAAACAACCAAAAAATAATTGTTTGTAGCCACCATAAGCTCCATGTCTCCCTCAACCAGCCACAAATGCCTGATCCAAGCTTCCAAAGTTGACAGAGGTATATGGATCCTAATAAATTTTTATATTAGAGCATGTCTACTCCAATAAGAAACATCGTCAACAACTGATTCAAGAGAAATGACCAAAACTGGACGATCCTAGATTTTGGGAAAACAACCATTCACTTTCTTCAATTTAGGGCCCTTCCCCACATAAAATGACTCTGACTGCTGAGATTTCATACCCAATGAAGAGCCATTGTGACACACACCACCTCCAACCACCACCAAACTAGTAGAAACTTGTTGCTCTGCCATCGACCACCACAAATACACCGTGCTCCACCTAGAGCACCCACAAACATCACAACTAGCAGAAAAAGTCCACAAACCCACCTCGGAATGAAACTGGCAGCCTCCCTTATGAAGCAGAAAAAAGATTAAAAAATTTCTACATAAAATGAGAAAAAACCCCACCCATTTTCCAACACTAACACCTCCCTCTAGCCACAGATACCCCACACGCATGCACTCACTGGGTTCAACATGCAGGCCACACCTAAGAGCCATGGACCTGCTCTTCACCCTCATGCAGCCAAACATTGTTTCCTAAAAGAATACATCTAGCATTTCTTCATTAATGTAGTTACCAATAATAATGTATTCACTAAACAATTGAAAATGCTTTTTTCTTTGAATTTACTAGCATTGATGATTCAACATTTGTTATAGAGGCATTAGGTATGAATGATGTAGTCCTAGAAGATAACCATGGATGAAATGGTGACACTAAAAAAGAATGAAAAACAAGGCTTAGTACCATTACCTAAAGAACATAAACATGTTGGTTGTAAATGGGTGTTAAAAAAAAAATAGTTTATATGGTAGTACTGATAAATACAAAACATGATTGTTTGTGAAAGGTTACTCCCATGTTGAATGGGTTAATTATAGTGAGACGTTTTCTCTTAAATATGCTACTTGGTAAGGACTAGAGATCTTAGAGCATCCAAATTTATATTAATTGAGGGCAAGAAAATTTAGGAATTTGGTTGACTTATAATGTTCCAAATTCTAAGTATGAGGGTGTCTAGGTCACTTTCCAACCTTGAGTAGGATTTCAAACTTTATCATATTGTCATGTCTTCCTTTCATTCCCCACACCACCATTTCCCTAACACTTTTCCTAATGTAACTTACCAATTTATCCCTTACCTTGGTATTATTCCCTCAATTTCTCATTCCCCAAACTCCTACTTAATCTTACCATTAAATATCCATGGTTTTCCCTATCATCTTTCATTATCCTTCATCTCCCTTAAGTCCCTAATTTCCTATGTTTTGGATCTATGCACTTCCCTCTATTGATATGCATCACCTTCTTTCTCTACACCCCCACAACCCTACTTCTCTCTACCCCCTAAACTTCCAAATTTCCACATCTCTCCTTACACTTGGTCAAAAATAATCGGTATCCCAAAGTACCTACAATATCAAATATCCCCAAGTCCCAACCGCCACTATAGGACAAGCTACCAAAAATTTACCTACCAACATACCTAAAGATTACCTAATAGCTTGAAACCTTGAACCTCAGTCCCCAATCCTATATTATATATATATATGGAATTTCATTGTTCTACTTTCCATCATTATATTGAGATATTGAGTATGTTATATCCCCAACCCTCAATTCCCAATTATATTAGCATCATTACTTTCTTGATCCCCACTCCTTGCATTGGGTATCACTAAATCCCACACAACACTCCTTATATTGGTATCTTTGTAGATGAATCCCCACTCCCTCATATATCGAGTATCTCTAATACATTGTTTCTACTCCCTCCTACATTAGGTATCTACAAATCCCAACATCCCTTTAGTAAAAACTATAAGTCATTACCATGACAACCCATTCCCTATTTTTTCACCACTATAACTCTTTAAGCTCACAAATTCTAGTTTTCCCTTAAACATTGGCACCCTAGCATCCCATCCTTAAACCCTTGAACTTAAACCTTTTTTGAACATAAAGATAGCATACCAAATATAAATACTTTTGACAAGAAAGATAGCTCTCAATTTATTAATCCCTATTAAATTACATCCTTCTAGTATGTGTTTCCCTTGATCCCCTCCTTCAAGTACACCTCTTCCTAAACCCCACCATTTAAACAAAATATTTCACCAATCACCTTGGTTGACCAAGGATGCAATTAATGAATTCAAATTCAAATTTTAAATTATGGGGAACTTCCAAATTTCTCTCATCACATGTGGTTTCATGCTAGGCCTTCAACCTCTATAAAAGGTGAGAATTTTCTTTAATTTTCATCTTTTATACATCATATCAACAAACCCTAAATTGTAAATTTGAGCACTTGCATTCACCTATTGGGTCTAAGGGAAAAAAACCCTTGGAATTACATGTTAGATGATTAAAACCCTTTGGTATTTTGAGGAAATTCCATTCAAATATTTCATTTATGTTGAAGATTGAGTATTTTGTCTTATATTCTAACATTTTTTTGCATATGTGACTAATGCGTATCTTCTTTAGTATTTTAATGAACTTCTAGTTTTATGTGTGCAAAATATTTTATTTCTTGTGGATTTTTAAAATCCAATGCATTTCATATGATCTTTTATTATAATTTCAAATCTAAGTAATTTACATAAATATTTTGTTAAAAATCAATACATTGTAATTATATCATATAATAATTAACTTTATATCCATCAATTTAGCATATGAAACATCTATGCACTTGGAAAGAGTTGTCACATGGGTGTGCACTACAAATAGCTTAAAAATTGTTGAGGATGTTCTTCCTAATGTGCTTATCAATTTCTAAAATTTTCTTGGTTGTTCTACAAATCATTTGTAAGATAAATTTAGCTGATTGAAACCTTACAAGATGGTCAAGTCAAAGGGAAAGCTACCTCAATTAACCCCCATGAGGGTAATTCAAATATAGATCCACATGTAAGTGATAATGGCATAATGAATTGAAGTCAAATAAAAAATTTATTCGTTAATTGAAATAAACATAAAAACCCTATCATTCTTACAAAATAGGAGATACAAGGAAGGAAATTAGGGATTAGTGGGAGAAGAAAATAAGAAAGATGGAAAATTTCTAAAAAGGAATGATATTAGGATAAATAGGAATCAAGTGGGAAGTGAAAGAAAAAAAATGAAAATTTAGAATGGATTAGAAAGGAGATTGGACGAGGACAAGAAGAATGATGAGAGGATATGAGTCCATAGCTTTAAAATGATGCATGAATGAGCTCCAAAGCTTGATGAAGATGCTCCAATGATAGAAAAAGTGTTCCAAGGATTTGAAGTTCCAATATAGAAAAGAATAAATCTAAAATAAAAGAGGTGTGATAATAGTGTCAAATGAAAATGAGAGGATGAAGGCTCCTTTTATATATTTTTAACAAAGAATCACTTGGGATGGACTTCATCAACCAAGGACATGGTAAAATTAAATTTTGAAGCCAAGGGAGGGTGGAACATATGCACTCCCCTTAGTGAAGGTGTGTAAGTGTCTATTACAAGGAAGCTAAGATTAGATGAGAAGGAAAGGGGTACCCAAACAAGATCAACATGTGTGATTTTAAATTTAGTTTAGTTATAATTTGGATGAGAACGTTAAAGAATAAATAAGGTAAAAATAGGATAGTAATAATAGTGAATGAGAGCATTTAATTTTTTGAGCAATCACGTTAAAAATGAAAATATGGGTAGTTTAAATGTGAAAGAAGCTATAAGAAGGGGTGAAGATGCATGAAAGGGGAAAGGAGAAAATAGAGATAAGAAATAAGAACTAGAAAATGGTCAAGACACTTGGAATGGGTAAAATGACACATGGAAATGACAACAATCTAAGGGGAGAGGGAAAATATGCATAAAAGGGGTCAAAATTAGCAAAACATGAAAGTGGGAACTTAGCATGTAAAAATAAATTATAAGGTATACAATTTATGTACTTACATTTTACCCCCTCTTTGTGGACTTATAACAATCTAGGGGAAAGAAGCTTACAAAAGTTATCCCAAAGTATAATAATTTGAGCAAATTCAACATTCAAACTACAACTTCCTTGAAAAGAGCTTCCTCATAATATTCACTCACATCTATAGCATCTCCTCTACATTACATGATTTCCATTACATCAAAAATATCAATTGGATTTCTCTCAAGGTCTTGAGAGCCCTCTCCACATGAGTCCCTTCTTTATGCTCCATGAATCCAAATTTCACTAGCCTCGTCAAGACCAATTTAATCTTTTTAAGACATTTTCACACATATTCTCACACACTCTAATCTACAATTAGTTTTCCTCTGAAACCACTTGCACTTTATATACCCAACAATATTATTGTAAGATGTAAATTCTCATAATTCCCTCTCCCCACTTTCCACATAATAGAAGGCATTAACACTTTCTCACTTGTATTTGTATTGAAACAAGAGATTATTTTTCGTTTATCTTCAACAATATTTTGAGCATTTTTTTTTTCCATTCAACCTATTTACTCTAACATTCTAATCCATAGTGTCCCACTCATTGCAATAAAAATAATGGACATTCTTACAATTATCTCCCCCATTATACCTACCTTTTTCTCTTCATCTTCCACTAAAATTTGTATTTTTTCCTCTAAAATTTCTACCTTTCTCTAAAGTCACTTTTATTGCTAAAGTCATCTCTAGATTCATTCTTATTATGATTCTTATTTTATTTTTTTACCTCTTATTTCATCTAATTTCATAGTCACATAATCTTTAAAAATTTCAATTATAGAAGCCATACTATCAAACTTGAAAATCACACTCAAATTTCTTAGTGACATGCTTGTAAACTACATCTTCACCTAACATTTTCATTAAAGTAAATATTTCATATGTTTTATGATGTGTGCATGTTGATATGCAATAATAAGTATTTTTCATGCTTGTTTAAAATAAATAGCATCATTAATCCTAAAAAAAATTATTTGTTTTTTTTTATGTTTGTGTAATTGTATTTATGAGTTTTACATACCCTAATCATACAATTTTCCAAAGATTTTAATAGTTCAAAAATAAAAATTAATATGCTAGATATTACGTTCCTTGCCATATTTGTTGTCACACAAAAATGGACACAATAACCTAAAAGCACAACACAAAGAGATCATTGCAAATTATAAATACCCTCCCTATCCATATATTATATATTTGGAGGTTTTATATGAAAACTACATAATGGTTTTGCTATCAATATAAAAGTAAAAATATTAGGTTGAAATCTCTTTGGTTGTGAACCAAAGATTAAGGGGTATCTATTCTACCAAAGTCATCCATGACACAATCCTAACCTTAACCCTTATGGTGTCAAGGCCTTGTATTCAATAAGAGTTGATTTTTTATGGGTTCAATTAGAACCATTCAACTTCATTAGTAGACTAAGGGCTCATTGAGAACTTGTATATAATTTTAAATTAGAAAATTTACAATTATCTCAAAAAGTTCAAGCTCTAGAAAAGGAAAATAAATAAAACTATTATAGACATCTTAAATATATCTATGTAAAAAATTGGATAGATATCAATTTAGTGTTATTCTATTTTGGAACTATTTATTTACTACATATGTGGAGACATAAATTTTATGTGCTGCTTATTTTGAAAATATTATTAAATAATAGTATTTTGACATGTAAATGAGTATCAATTTTAAGATAAAAAATAAAGGTTTTTGCTAACACTTTGAACACTTTGATGTAATTACACTCCACCTCTCTCTGTCAATGTAAAATGTCTCTCAGCAAGCATATATATATATATATATATATATAACATTAGATTTACAAGCATTACCAAATTTGTTTAATCTCAGTAGGGACTAGACTAATAGAATTGGTAATGCCCGTGTAAGCATCACAATTCTGCATCTGATTTAATTTAGAAAACATTGCTATATTGAACAGGTAAAGGTGGTTTACATTCTATGTAAACAACAGAATTCAAAATAAATACATATGAACTTTCATTCAAATAAACTGCAATCTAATACAAGCGAATGTTAAAAAACTTGAGTACATCCAACAAGATATAAATCAATTAAAAATCTAACTGAAGTGAATATTTGCAGAAAAATAACACAATCAAACATTAAAATGAAATGAAATCTATAGTCAGTGAAATTTCCATTTATTTTACTCAAGGAACTATTTACTCTTCCTTCCTTGGAACAAGGTTGAATAACCGACTGATCTCCTCTGTAACATTCGGTATGGTCGTTATTCCAAGAATGTCTTGGGTGCTTTGGGCCTCTGAAAGCAACTCAGCAACAGTTTGACATAATAGAATATAAAGATCATTCACAGCTAGGTAATGAGAAACCTTGAGAAGACAGAATAAAGTTGGTAGATCTCCTTTAAGTCCATCAATAAACAAATGTTCCCATTCACTCACAGCCTCCTGGCTTGTATTGTTGGATTTGGCAGTGGTATGATATTTACAGTAAACTAGCAGTTTCTCCAACAACCTGCCAGAAATGTCATCCATGGGTATTACTACTGTGTCCCAATCGCTCTTCATGTTGTTGAGGTCTTGGATGAAATCTTTAAGGAATTGGATATACATCATCACGCTTTCATCCACAATGAATTCTTTTAAATCCCATGTATGAGGCACTACCCCTCCTCCCACAAGGGGCGCTGCCTCTTGACCTCATTGAAAGCATTAAAGCTGCCTCTTAACTGCACATGCAATCTTATAAAATACGGATGCAATTCTGTTAGGTAATTTTTTTAACCACGCCTGTAATCTTATGAAAATCAAAATAAGTACTATGCTCTCAACTTATCAAGTGTTAATGTTAAAATATATATTATAAATTATATTATATTTATATTAGATATATTTGATGTTATTATCAAGTGTTAATGTTAAAATAAGTACTATGCTTGTATTGTTGGATTTGGCAGTGGCATGATATTTACAGTAAACTAGCAGTTTCTCCAACAACCTGCCAGAAATGTCATCCATGGGTATTACTACTGTGTCCCAATCGCTCTTCATGTTGTTGAGGTCTTGGATGAAATCTTTAAGGAATTGGATATACATCATTACGCTTTCATCCACAATGAATTCTTTTAAATCCCAAGTCTTGAGTGTTACTCTTTTGCCTTCCATTGATGAATTTAAATCAGAGGAGATCTGCAACAGATGAGAGAAACAAAGCTTACTTGGGTTTTCTTAGAGGGATAGATTTATCTTAAATAGGGATTGTTGGAGGGTGAAAAAAACCGTACGTCGGTTAGGGTGTGATTTGGTAATTGTTTTTAAGGAATAAATGGCAAACACACTGTTTCAATAATGGTTGGTTGGAATGTATGGTTTTGTTAGTTATATGTGTAGTTTTTATTCCATTGCATCATTGGTTACAACGGCTATAATTCTATCATTATAGTCCCACTTTGGTGGTGAAGGTTGTAAATGGATGAGTAAAGAAATAAATAGTCTAGGTGTAAGAATTGTCATTGAAATTTTGTATTTTGAATAGATTTGAAAATTGAAATGAAAATTGAAATAAATAATAATGTGTATGAGATTTAAAAGAAAGGAGTTGAAAAATGTTGAGATAGATGATGGATATTTGAATTTTGATATTGGATTTGGTATGCAAGATTTAAGATGATTAATACCCACAAAATTTGGAATTATATGTAAATTAATTATGTATGATAAAATTGATGTTGGTCTATGGAATTAATTTGGAGCATGATAATTCAATATGATAGTCTATGGATTATATGGTACCCACAAAACAAAGACTATTAGTGGTGTTGGAAAACACCTTAGAGGAGCTTGTTAATTGAGTATCATGGTCTCCTTGGTTGAGCCCTTGCTTTTCAATTAATAGTACTTAATAAAAGATAGAAATATGGCATTCAATGAATGCAATAAGCACTACCCTGCATTAGGGTGGCTTCGATTCTAGAATTTATAATACAATACTTGAGATTTGGAATGCACTAAGATTAATGTAATGTCCTAGTTGCAACTAGGGTTGTAGGAGTAGAAGATTGAAGCTATAGTGACAAGAATTGTTTGGAAAGTTGTTAAATCTAAAATTGGATCCCATTGCAAGTTGATAATGATAAATGGAAAGATAACTTGAGATGCCAAAAGTATGAGAAATGATGCACAATGGCTAGTTGCAAGGGAGTCACATGGGTCTACTTTGAACATGGAGTTAAAAAGTTTGGAGTCAATTTCACACAAGAATTGAACAAGGTTATATTTTGTGCCACATAATCAATCCAATAAAATAAATATGTAAACATCAAGAATTGAGATTTATTTGAAAGGGGCTAATCATATTTCTAATCTAGTCAATTTTGAAACTTGAGCCAAATGTGGTTCCAAACCACTCAAAATCATGCATAGAAACCAACTACTAAAGAAACCATGCAAAATGACATAAATTAAATGGTAAAAGGGTATTTTATGTATTTGTATCTATTAAATTTTCCCCCCCTTTAAAGCGTATGTGAATCTACATTAGTCAGGCATACCAAACTAGAAATATTTGCAAAAACACTTGATAGGATGCCAAATAGACAATGTAATGATCTTGAGTCCACCTATGAACTGCACATGCACATTGAAAATGATTAGTAAGGATATGTTACTTGATTTCATGTGTATCCTAAAGACATACTGATACAAGTGAATCTCAACAGTTAGACAAATTGACATCACCCAATTTTATTTTATTTTTATTTTCTTTGTTTTGAAGTCTTTTTAGAGTTCTATGTGCATGTTAGCCTTCTACAAAAGCATATTCTTCCCCATAGTATCTATTTGGATTCATAACCTAATCTGATAGATTGGTATTTGGTATTGCAAGTTATTATAGATTAACTTTTTCTACCAATTTTGGATCATGTAATTGTTGAAGGTCAACACATTTTCCCATATGATATCTTAATGATACATTTCAATATACAAGAGGTGATGACACTATATTAAAATTAACTAAAACTTGTTATGAGCTTTGCACCAAAAATTGAATATTCATGCCCATTGCAATATCTCTTATTAGTTTGAGGAAGAGTTGAAGAAGGATAATTACTTTTGGTTGGTGGTACCCTATCATTTGAAGAATTAACTACAAATATATTAACAAATTGTTTGGAAAAAGTTAGAGCATTAAGGAGATAGATATATGTTGTGAGCTTTAGGGGCTCTCAATTGTTATAATGGGCATGCGACCTCTGAGCATGTATATTGTACATGAAATATTATTCCTAGACTTTGTAGTGACATATGTTAAAGCACATATTTATGGAATGTATACTCCTTGTTGAAATTAAAATACCTTATATCATGCTAGAGAATTTTATTTACACAATATTGTATCTCTTATAAATTTAGCTTTGATATGTACTTAAATGATAGTATTTTAATTTTCTATGTTTGGGATACATGAATAGACTATCTTTCATTGAACTGTATATCCATGACTATGTCAAGCAATACCATAGCCTAGTTGTGTCTATGGTTGTAAAAAGGTTGAAGATAACCCAATAGTAGAATATTATGCATTTTTTGGACTATAAGTTAACCATAGGAGAATATAGCTAGTAGAATGAGAAGTGAAAAAATCAAAGAGGACAGCTCATGATGATGACAATGATCAAAGGGAATGACATGATGGAAAATTTGTTGGCATGTCCTAAGAACTATTGAAGCAAGGTTGGGAGCCCTTGAGACTAGGCAAAGGTGACAAATAGTCATAGCTAAAGACATTAGTGGTGATAAAAGAGTAATTCAAGAACCACATGATGTTTAAGCTTCTAGTTTAGAAGAGAAAATGAGTTCAAAAGATAAATTTGTTAGGGCATTGATGAGAGTTGGAAACAAACCAAGGTTTGCTCTTTCTTATTATTTGGGAGCTATGGATCCTAAAAATCTTCTAGATTATATCAATCTAAAAAATTATTTTGAATTTTATAATTTGAATACTATAAGAGAGTCAATTATTCAACCAACAAATTGAAGGAGTATACAACCATATGATGGGAATATATGCATAGATTAAGGTCAAGAAGAACAAATTAAATATCTATATGCATGATAGAGTGCTAGAGCAATTGAAAAGAAAGTGTATACCTACAAATTGAAATCTATACTTATTTAAGAAGTTCTAAAATTTGTGGTAGAGAGAAATGTCTATGAAAGAGTACACTAAGGATATTTTATAGACTAAACATCCAAGAAAGTCATATAAAATATTATGTAAATAAGGTGTCTTGGTATTTGAATGGGTTATAGAGTGAAATTTAATATAAGATTTGTTTATTTCTAATTCAACCCATTGAATGTGCCTACTAACTTATACTAGAGTAGAGTAGAAGTTGTATATGAAGCGATAGAGAGAGAGGGATAAGAGAAAATAAAAAGGAACAAGAAAGGTAGAAAAAATAATTGTGTAGAAGGAGACCATCATAATATTTGGAGCTATGAAGGTAGCCACCCAAGATCCAAATGTCTAAAAAGTAATAAAATAATACATAGAATATTATTAAAAAAATATATTGTAATTAAAATGATGCAATATGCAAATACAAAAGATGGGATTAAATTTTATATGTGATCTTGAGTGGCTACATTCATGGCCAAATCTTACATGGTATAAGATTCTACATCATCTAGAGTTAGTTCTCTTTAGAAGATCGACAATTATAGATATTGTGCTTTCTTCAAAACCTAATATGTTTTTCACTTACACAAACTTAGATAATCTAGAAAATTAGAAATTTTTGAGAGGGAGATCAAATTTTGAGGGATTATTTTCTTGGGTGGATTTACATCGTATTTGTACCATCATCTAGTATTGTCTTTAGAGTTTCTAAATTTGTTGAGTTTTCCCTGAATAAATGGCCTAGATCAAGTTATAGAGGCAAAATTTGAAGGGATTTGAAGGAGGGGTTTTTATTGGGGATCCATAATTCACTCATATTTATAAAATTTTAGGTTAAATTTGACCCTTCTATCACATCCAAGAGGCCCAAAACCCATAGGAATTTTTATCAAATTATCAAAATCGTATCACTTTTCCCTAAGACATTAAGGAAAAATATACCCCATCTATAGAATATTCTTTGACATCTTAGAGATTCCCTTTCTAAGTGATTTTTTCTTATACAAGCATGAAAGTTTTTTTTTTTCATGTAGTTTTAAAAAACTTGTATTTTTTATTAAAAATATATCAAAAGGATCTAAGAGGTGGCGTATAAGTGTTGGACCCCTAAATATCAATAGATTTGAAAAGTAAACATATTTTTTAAGTTCCATATACCCCTCTAAGGTATAAAAAACCCTTTAGTTGGGTGAGATTTTGTGGCTTTTAACAATTGCTGCCCTCTTTGAATAGCCCATATGGTCTTCAAATTACTACACCCCTCTTGCAACCCTCTTTCAATCTCTATTTCTTGGCAACCAATATTTATCAATAGTGACTCATTTGGCAATAAGTTTGGTATAACTACCAACTTTGGAAGAATATTTGATGACTTCACTATAATCGGTGGGTTTTCCCTAATCTTGTTGTAAGAGAGGGGGACTGACCACACCAAGGCTCCAGGTCATGGAGAGCCTAGAGCAGAGGGCTACCCTAACTTACCTCAAGCTAACAGGTGTTTAGGAAAAGAATCGAGAATGAAGAGCACTCTCAAGTGCTTTTGTCACTCTACAGATCCAAAAGTCAAAATGAGGCTAGAGGAGCCAATTTCTAGATTTCAAACTGCACCTCAGAAAGCTCTTTGTCCAAGGACGATAGTGTGGGTCTAGGATGGTAGCATGGCACACTGGCATCTCTTTTGTGCACTAGCATCCATATGGCCAAAAAATGTAAAGTATAGTATAAAACACCAAAGAACCTACTAATTGCCTAGCTAACTAGCTTTAATGAAATAAACAAAATTAGAAAGTACGAAAAGTAGCTATGTAAAAGATAAAGTAGACGAAGACAAGGGTGGCGAATATCCTCACTAAAGCTCCATTTTTCTAATGAGCTCCATGCACATGTTCACCTACACAATCAAGAGGGGAAATGTTGGGATGTATAGGGACTTTCCTCAGTCAAACCCCCACTTTGGTGTCTCCACCTCCACAGACAGCCAAAAAAGCCATGAAGTAGAAAGTACCAAAAAAGGAAAGAAGAAAGGAAAGTATTGAACAATACAAAAGATGTTACACTACTCCATCAAACCACAAAATGAAAATAAAGTGATACCACCTCCACCCAAAGGCTCTCAAGGCCAATGAAGGGAGAATGCAAGTAACGATCTTGGAAAAGTTGACATGGCCATAGCAATGACGAAGGGAGGTCTCACAAGAGTCCAAACTCAAAGTTTCTATGGTAGCACCACACTACAAGGATGTAATTGATAGAGTAACATGCTTACTTGTTGCAATGCTCAATGGAGTTGTGAAAAATGCTTGATAGAATGTGATAAATTGCTAGAAGATCTTGGAAGAATGAATGAGTGTGTAGAGGACGAAGTGATAGTGAATGGATGCATTTGAAAACCAAAATGGGAGAGAAAGAGTCATTTTCAGGTCGGTTGGTCACACAGAGGCATTGCAATTCGTCCCCAATGAGGAGTGTAACATCCCTACAAACTCTAGAGGCAAGAATCTATCAGGGATGGCAGCACGCCGCAAATATGTCTGTGTGTCGCGCTCACATCCCTAACAAAAATTCCCCACTGACACACACAACACACACCAAGTGGATCGAAGGAAAGTGGATGATGTGGAATTTCTCCTTCGGGTTTGATTTTCTAAGGTGATGGGATGCAAAAGGGGAATTTATACAAGGGGTGAAAATTTGCTCCTATGCATTTCCCCCCCACTTTAGCGAGCATGAGTATCGATGAGTGTTCAATAAAGTAAATCAAAGAGTTAGAAATGTATACCTGAACTATCGAGGAAGCATACTATACATAATCTAGCGAGCTCGAAAGTGTAGGGAAAACAAAGGACTCCACAGGTACTCTCTCCTGAGGAGGTTCAAACAAAAGGACTCTATAGCTCCACAGAACTATGGAGTTGAATAAAGTACATCGAAGGCCCGTAGAACAACGATGGAAAAATCCCACAAGATGCAAGCGCTTCATAGGCCCCCAGACCTACAAAGAAGGTGTTCCCCCAAGTAATCTCTCATGAAGGAAGCCCAATGTAAGGGTACTCTGCAGAGTTGGACTAGAGAGAAACTTCACGGGTGCACCCACAAAGCAACATGTTAATCCGCAAATAAAACATGTTAAAAAACAAAAAGCAGCCACACAAGAAAACAAACAGACAGTCAAAATTTTTGAAAAGCTTTCAAAGGGGTCCCTTGGAAACCCTTAAAAAGAAAAGGGGTCCACTCAAGGGATGTGTTGTTTGAAAGTGAGAGCATTTTTCGCAAATCAATTCAACATCAAGGAATCCTTTCGAAAGATGTTCACTTCATCAAGGAATTTGAAAGGAAGAAAATGCCCTCTCGCAAGGGGAAGGTCAAGGCTTCTCCCATAGGAAAAGTCACTCCCTCCTTGGAGGAAAGTTTTTCAAGTTCTTTTTTTGCAAACCCATGACGAAGGAAACACATTCTACTAGGGCCCTAAGACTGATTCAATAGTCTGGATCTTAGCCCTGTTCAGTCTGCCTTCAGGGCCCTAAGACTGATTCAACACCAGGTGGATGATCTTGCTGTTTGGATAGACAATTCGTCTAGCATTTTTTTAGTTTCTTCTACTACTTCTATGTTGGTTAGTCCGATGGAGCCTCTGCCCTTCTGGGCTAAGGCTTGGATTAATCTCTTGATTCCTAAAATCAATATTTTCTATTGGATAATGCTATAGAATAAGATTCTCACTTTGGACAATCTTGGTAAAAGAGGAATTCAATTACCTAACAGATGCTACATGTGCAGGAATGATGCTGAGACTGTTAATCATCTTTTCCTTCATTGTCCTTTTGTTTCGCACATCTGGGGAAAAAAATTTGCGCTTCTTGAAGTGGTTTGGGTTTCCCCTGCTTCGGTCGAAGACTTTTTCTTGCAATGGAAAGCTCCTTCAAAAAACCCTTTTGTGCGTAGGCTCTGGTCTTTTGTTCTACCTTTTGTGTCATGGAGTATTTGGAAGGAAAGGAACAACAGAGTGTTTAGGGAAAAAGAGAAGTTGGAGGGGGACTTGTATGAAAAAATTGTTAGGGCAATAAAGGAAAATTTATCTTTAATCCCGAGAAAAATGGTGGATAAAGCTACTTGGTCTCCTTTTGATATTGCTACTGCTGAAAAGTGGAATTCAAAATTAGTAGCTTTAAATGTCCCCACGCTTGACTTTTGTGGGAGGGAGAATGCTAGTTGGTCTTTGTCGCCTTTGGGTTGGTTGAAAGCCAATTTTGATGGTGCTGCTAAAGGCAACCCTGGGAAAGCTGGTAGTGGGTGTGTTTTAAGGGACAATACGGGGGCTTTTATTGCGGCTTTTGCTGTGGACATCGGTACCCAAACTAATCATGTTGCGGAAGCTATTGGGGCTTATCACGCGGTTAACTTAGCTTTCAAGATGAACACGAAATGTCTTTGGTTGGAGGGTGATTCAATGAATATAATAAATTGCATTCTTGGGCTTACCCCTCCCTCATGGACCATTAAAAAGTGGATCAAAGATACAATTGCCTTATTAAGTAAATTTGACAAAGTGAAACTTTCCCACGCCTATAGAGAAGCCAATAAGGTGGCTGATTACTTTTCCAATGAAGGGGTTAAGAAGGGCGGGGAAAACACGTGGAGGAAGAATGACTACCTCCATTCTGAGGTGAAAGTGTTAATTTATTATGATTCAATGCATGGAAGAGAATTTTGTCTTCGCCATGATGAAGCGGATAAAGATTAGGTACGTCGATTTCATTAGATTTGATGGGACCGATGTCATTTTCCTTTTCAAGAAGATTTTCTGGCACGCTTTCTGGGTGTCTGGTAAAATATGTTTAAACGGGACCCAGAGCAACTGTAGGGTATGGTATAACAGAGCTTTGAAGATGGGGGGAGAGAGAAAACGTGTTGAGCCGAGTTGCTTTCAAGAGCACAAAAAGAATGCTAAAGCTTGGGAAAAAATTGGAAAGGGAGGTTTAGTCCCGTTTTTGGAAAAGCTCCATGGTACTGACGAGATGGTGTTGGACTATTTTGCCAAAAACTGGAAAAATGGTGAGATTGTGTTGTTTGGTAGGAATGTTAAGTTGAATGAGAAAATTATCGGTGAGATTAATGGTCTTTCGACTGAGGGTGTGAAATTTTATCAGGACCATCAGTTCTCTGATGAAGCGGTCATAAGATTTCCTAAAAAATACAAGGAGAAGGCTAAGCTGGTTAAGGTTGCCAATAGCTACTTTGATGTGGAGTCCATTAAATCAATCTGGAGGAAAGTTTTAAGAGTCATTATGGAGTATATCACGGTTGACGGGCACTTCACCAAGGCGTATGGTTATCACTTTGCCATTTTGAACCACTTCCGTCACAATGTTCGTATCTCTTTGCCTTTTTACTTATTCTCTTCTCTGAAGAATTGCCTTGATGAAGTTGAAAGAAACCCTAGGAGGATTTCTATTATTCACCCTGGTCTTGTCAGGCTCATCTTTGAGCATTTTCAAAATTTACCTACTTTGCCTAAAATTGTTGATGATGGGGATTTGGATGATGAGGATACGGAAAGTAGCAGGGAGAACAATCCCCTGGCCCCTCCTGCTTTTTCCCTTGTTGGTTCTAAAACCACTGCTCCCTAGTCCCTTTCTTGTCGGAATGCCCTTATGGGTTCTGCTCTGCCTTCTTGTCCTAATCCATAGCCTTCGCATGATTGCCCTATCCCGGGTTTTGCTTTTCCATCTTGTCTTAATCCCCAGCCGTCTCCTGGTTGCCCTACCCCGGGTTTGGTCTCTGGTTTTAAAGGTACCTCGGTTACAAAATTGGTTTCATACTCTGGGAATTCTATGGAAATTATTTCTAATAAACCTATGGTCAGTAAAGAGTCGGCCCCTAGTGCCCCTGCGTCTGGAAGATTTGTGAATGCCCCTAAAGATTCCCCTAATCAGGGTGAAATTAATTCTACCCTAAATAACCTCAGGCCTGAGGACATAATGAGTGTGGCGGAAAAAAGTATGGATGGCCTTTTCACTGTTCTTAAGTGGACCCAGAAGGAAGTTTGTGATTTGAATGGCCGTAATAGAGATCTCAGCAACAGAGTCATGGAATTGGAGTAGAAGATTAGCTGGAGTTGTAATGAGAATGAGGGACAGGACACCCCCTTACCGGGGAAAAGACAGCAGTCGCAGGAGGAAATATTGATTAGGCTCGAGTGCAATATGTCCAAGATTGGCCAAAATATCAGGGCCACTATGGCAAATAATCACAAAATTTCCAGGCACAACGCCATTATCATCAATGCTATGGTGGAAAAGTTAGAAAAAAATCAAAAGGGCTCGCTGGTCATGGACTTGGATGCGGACAGAGGTTGTAGCAGATCTATTGCTGAAGGGATTTCGACTCGCACCCGGGCTAATATGAAGAGGAAGGCCCCTGCTTCTCCACACATAGTTCAAATCCTCAAGCAGGGGTTACAGGATATGAATGAAGTTGAAAAGGAAGCCGAGGAGTTGATGAACACCTTGGAGTAGTGCTGCGGTGGTTGTTTCTGGCTTTTTGGCGGTCCTTTTTTTGGACCCTGTTGTCTCTTTGTGCTGTCGTTTCATTTTTGGGACAGCTGTCTATTTTTTCATACTCTTTATGCTCTATCTTTGTTTGTTTTAACTTTGTGGTTTCAGGTCCCTGTAAAACCTATTTTTTCCTTTTCAAAAACACATTCCACTAGGGGTCCTTGTTGAGAATGCGATTTTTGAAAAAGTTTGCAAAGATTTTTGAGAAAATATTTGTTGGCTATGAATGCATTTTTTGAAAATCAAATTTGACATGATATCCTCCCCTTAGGGTGGTTCATGCCAAACACAAGGCATGTGGCATCCTAAGAAGAGAATAGCAAGAATGAAAAAGTGATGTTGTGGCCCATAGGACATAGCGAGATGTCACCGTGGTAGTGTTGTCACATGCACAAGGGACAACACATGAGCACCACAATATCACAACTCAAGAAAAGAAGAGAGAAAGATGACAAAACTGCTAAAAGAGACAATAACATCACAAACAAAGGGCACAGGGGCGATCTGATATTTTGAGGTCAAAGCTACTCATAAATATATATATAAGTATAATAATAATATATTAATGAGTTGTCATCAACCCCCTACTATATCAAACCATATGAAGAATGCACAAGAAGAAAAAGTAAAAATAAAGAATTCGATCAACACGAAAGGGAAGCCTAAATGCCCCCAACACTTTGTATCATCCCCAATTTTTCGAAAATCAATACACATAATAGAGGAAGAATGATGCCACAAATAGAGGAATTTTTATGACACATAATCACTCCTATATCCAAGCACCTACAAGGGTTACAAGGGTCATCCAAGAACACATAACACAAGCATGGGAGAAAACATCACAACAAACACACACCTAATTTAAAGGTAAAGAAGAGGCACCCCCCCTAACACTCATCGACCAAGAGGTCGCTTGCTTCCCAATCTAGATCATTATACGGGGAAAGTAGACGAGCCTGCAGTGGTGGAACCCTTTGACCCTCCCACAACAAGAGCCAAGGAAGGAGACCCCACAATGTCTTCTCCACTCGATTCTTATGGAGAAAAGGTCAACGATTTCATGAAGATCATCGACAGGGACGAGACCTCATCCAAAGAGTTAAACATGCACTTCATAGGAGTTCCATGTGTTGCCTCAACGGATGAGGGAGGCGGCACCTAAGACTCACTGCTAGGCTCACTGAGTGACTCGGGAGTAGTGACGAACTCAAGGGATGTCAAAGCTTCTTCCATCCCAAGGATGACGTACGCTAATGCAGAAAAACCCTTTCAAGAGGGTGGACTACTCTTTCCACCCCCATTGCTAGCAAGGCCATCCTCCACCTTCCACTTTGTCAGAGGGTGTGAAACCCCCATGGATGAGGTAGAGGGTGCAGAGGAGGAAGGGTAAACTGCAGTAGACATCACCAAGGTTTTTGACATGTCCACGAGCTTTGAGAATGGTGGTATGTCTAGGAGGGACATCAAGAGAGGGGGCTCTACTGAAGGCGCAATAAACACCTGCACCTTTTTAGGGTTGGGGGTGTTTACACTTGCAGAAGGAGCTAGAAGCAGCACTGAGGCTGACTAAATAGAAGCAAAGGGGATGGGAGAGGAGTACACAATAGCAGGCCTGGAAGCAGGGATAGTTGACTCCCCTTCCTCTACAAAGCGGCCTGTTCAGTTGCCAGATTCTTTCGCTGACACTTGCACTCACACGTAAGGAAATTTCTATAACTCCGGGAGCCAAAGGCTAGGAGTTGAGATGGGACAGAAGGCTCCTACTCAGCCATCAGAGTGTCCATCATGGTCATTTTTGGAGGAGGGAGACACTCCTAGACGAGAGTAGGAGGAAGAATTTGAGAATAGGTTGGAGCAATAGTGGGGGGATTCAGCTCTAACGCCTCAGTGGTGAGCCTCTTCCCATTCAATTCTTTAGGAGCAAGAGCGATAGGAGGTTGCAGAGGTCGAGACACAGCGGATTCGCCATGAGGGCCCTTCCCTCTACCATATCAAACAGGCCTAGGCACCATGGGCAGAATGGGAAGTTCAAATGCAGGACACTTGGGCTTTCACCAAGTGGGCACCATAGGGTTCTCCCATAGACATAGAGAAAAATTTGATGATGCCATAGCAGGGTGAGAGGAAGTAGTAGGTTGGATAGTGAAAGAGGAGGAAGAGGAACCTTGAGAACGCTTCTCTTCTTCCCTTCTCCGGGACATGGTGGCATCACCGTTACCTTTCAAACAAGCCCTATGCAAGATGGCATAGGGAGATGGAGGGTACCTCACCTTAGGTGTTAAGTGCCCTTTTTAGTACTTCTCATGTCTAGTA